>VWYH01003018.1:158563-259008 GCA_013399365.1 Pampusana beccarii
GCCCCGACCGCTCCGCCCCGGGGCGTGGCCACCCCGCGGCCCCGCCCCCCCGGCACGCGCTGCCCGCCGCCGCGGGGGGAACGCGAGGGGCACTCGGGGGCGTTCCGGTGCCGCTCGTGCCCGCCCGGGCACCCCGAACCCGGCCCCGGAGGTTCTGCACAAGCCCTCCCTGCCGGGGCCTCCGTGTTTCCCCGCCCTCCCTCTCCCCGCTGCCGGCAGAGGGCCTGGGGCGCCTCGGGGCCTGCCCGGCTGCGGCCCCTCGCAGCAAGGGCTGCCCGTGTGACCACTCCGTGTCACCCCGCTCCGTGTCACCCCGCTCCGTGTCACCCCGCTCCGTGTCCGCAGCGGGGCCGCAGGAGTTGTTATGGTTAATGTTGAGATGGGGTGAGCTGGGGCCACCCCGCGAAAACATCCTCGGGTTAGGAGGAGCTGCGGCACCCGCACTGGAACCGCTTTGCTGCCTCTGCAGCACAGGGCGGGAGCAGCGGTGGAGAGAAGCCGGGACAGCTCTGTCCCTGCTGCACCGTGGTCCTTCTCAGCCGGCCCTAGTGGCACATGCACAGGAGAGCTGAGAAGAGGGCTGTTATGACGCGGTCTTCACTTTCTCTCTAGTGAAGTATACCATTCTACTTGTTTTTCTTCCAGTCTCAGCAATGTAGAATAATTATAGAATAATTAAAATATGGAAGCCTGCAATTGTTTGGTAGGAGGCTGTAAAAGATGACATTACTGAAAACATTATAAACAGTTCTGTCCTTCCCCCTTTTTTCGAATATCCTTTTTTGAACAGAAAACCATGGGGAATTGTTAAGTTGCTGTAGTGCAGACTTTACACTAAAATAATGGGATCTCTTCCTCTGCTCTTTTTACCTGTTTTTTTTTTTTATATATTTTTTAAATAGTTTTATAGGTGAGGCTATGTCCTTTAAAACATTTTTAAAATACATTAGAATACAATCCATTTCATGGTTCTTCACTGTTGTGTTAGAGTTAGGTTAGGTTATGGTTGGACTCGATGATCCTGAGGGTCTCTTCCAACCGAAATGATTCTATGCTTCCGTGATTCTAAGAATAAAGAGCTTATTTTTATCAGCATAAATTCAGTGAAAAATTACTTACTGTCGCCAGATGTCTGTTAGCACAGCTTTTTCTTTCACTAAAATTGCCGTTTAATATTGCAAGCCAATATTAAATATTCCGTTCAGCATAACTGTAGCCAAAGATGCCCCAGGCGCGCTCCCGCCGCGAGTAAAAAACTGGAACTGCAAGGTAGGGGTTTGGCCACCAGAGGTCACGCAAACCCAAACGATACTGAAAGGTTGAAAAGCATGTTCATTCTAAAATAATTTATTATAAGAGAATTTATTTCCGTTTAGTTCCAAAGCATGATTTCCGTTTAATTTATCATCTGTTGCTTTCATAACTATCTGGTGTGTCCCCCAGCTACACACACCTCAAATCCAAGTAGAAAACCAGCTGCATGTAGTTAGCTGAGAAAAGTCCAGGGGATTCACACAGAATCACAGAATGTTAGGGATTGGAAGGCACCTCAAAAGATCATCCAGTCCAATCCCCCTGCCGGAGCAGGAACACCCAGATGAGGTTACACAGGAAGGTGTCCAGCCGGGTTTTGAATGTCTCCAGAGAAGGAGACTCCACAACCTCCCTGGGCAGCCTGTTCCAGTGCTCTGTCACCCTCACTGAGAATAAGTTTCTTCACATATTTAAGTGGAATCTCCTGTGTTCCAGTTTGTACCCATTGCCCCTTGTCCTATTGCAATGCACGTGGACTGTGAAGTGCTTGGGAGTGGAACACACTGCAGGGTAACCCCCTCGTCAGGTATTGCTATTCCTATCAAAGACACGTGCCAGGACTGGTTCCTGCACAAATGCTTGGATAGCACTTTTTTGTCCATCGTTTGCAGGAAATAAACAACTGTATTTAAATGAGTAACTGTCTGGACAATTACTTTCTGACCACCCGTCTGGCAAGTAGAAGCAGAGAGGCTGAGGCAGGGAGGGGAAAATGCTTGAAAGCAGGCCCAGTCTTCAAAGATGAAACCCATTTTGAGCAGATTCCTGATAGATCCTGGTAGCTTCTCCCTGGAGGTGTCTGTTGTCAGTTCATATGAGGAATGGAGATGACAGAAAAACACGACGGGTCATGTGAATTTGGTGGCCTCCTGAGCCAACACAGCGTGATCACCACAGAAGTCACTGTGGTGCTGGAGTCAGCTTTGGTAGCCCTGGGCTTTCTCCAGGCTGGCAGGAGCACGTGGGTCAGTCCTGGCGACTCTGCTGGAAGAGGGGCATGTTAATTATTTGGCACAACAGTGGAGGTCTCCAGAAGAGACTATGGTCCTTGGCACTTGTGGACCACATGATCCAGAAGCTGGAGTGAGGGGCCTGGAGTATGCACCTGTGAGAAGATTAACGCTTCGGTTTGCAGCTTTTTAATTTGTCCCATGCAGTGATACCAGTTCTCCAGGTCTGTGGTGTCCCTATATCTCAGTCTGGGCATTCCTGTATGGTGACAGCCGCTTAAGAAGTGCCACATTGGAAACATACCTATGTCTATGTTTTAGAGTCTGGATCCAACTTCAGGCACCCTCCCCAGGGTGGGGTAGCTCTGCACTTTGATATACACAAAAACGTAGTTGTTAAATTTTGCAATACCGCATTATTGTACATGCCCTTTCCTCTGGCGAGATCAGGCTGCAGGAAGCACAGATCACGACAGCATTCGTTAGACAGCCTCTTATTATGCTGTTATTAATAGCAAGGGACTCATCGCAGGCTGCATTCACTTACTCCGTTTTTCCCTCACACAGTTCACAAACGTGCACTAACAGGTCCCCGGGTGGAGCAAGAGTTGGGACACCAACCCCAGATCTTTACTTAAAAGCGGAGGCAAGTATTGATATGCCAGGGGCTTTGAGGTGAGTATTCAGGAAGCCCTCCAGATAATTTGTTTAATTGTATGTATGTATGTATGTATGTGTGTGTATTTTATGTATTTAGATAGACAGATAGGTAGATAGATAATATTTTAGTTTTGCATATAGAGCCTTCTTGGATGTAGCCTGGGTTGTATGACCCATGGTTGATGCTGATGGATTTGGACAGGTTCAGCAGAGTCTCAGTATTCAGAGTTTATGAGTTTTCGCGGATTCAGCAGGACTGCTAGTCTCTGGAGTTTATCAGTTCTTGGCAGACTTTCACATGTTTCTGCTTGGCACATGCTTTCCCTCTCTTCAGCCTCCTGTTTTCTGGTACCTGTTTCTCCATCCGCACACGTGGCTGTAGAGCCACTCACACAAACTCAGATAGAGAGGGCATTTATGACATGGTCTTCACTTTCTCTCTAGTAATATATATAATTCTACTTGTTTTTCTTCCAGTCTCAGCAATGTAGGTTATAGAATAATTAAAATAGGAAAGCCTGAAATTGTTTGATAGGAGGCTATAAAAGATGACATTACTGAAAACATTATAAACAGTTCTGTCCTTCCCCCTTTTTTCGAATATCCTTTTTTGAACAGAAAACCATGGGGAATTGTTAAGTTGCTGTAGTGCAGACTTTACACTAAGCTCAGCTGAATGTCAAAAAGTGCTGTGTTTATCTTAATTCTTTTCCTCCCTCTCCCCCTGCCAATGCATATGCAAATACTCCCACATGGCCTTCAACTGTGCTTTTTAGCTCCCTAAGTGGTTCTGAATGATTTCCATTCTAGGAACATCGGAAATGGCAAGGATTTGACTTTTTTCAAGATAATATATCAACATTTTTGAAACTGAAACAACTTTGGATAAACCTAGATTATTCAGTACCATCTCTACAGCTGATACAGAAAAGGATGAGGGACTGCTAATGGTGGAGCAGGATCCAAGAGCTAGCTTGCAATGCAATGACTCTGCTATACCTAGGCTTTCCTCTAGAGTTTGGAATTAATAATTTCTATCTTGTTAGACACTGGAATAAGGAAAATGCTAGCCAGGTAATTTTGAGGTAATTTTGGAAAACTGATGTAGAAGGCTACCTAGAAAAATAGCCACAACAGAATAGCAAAGTACACTTGAGGGCAGGGGACTGCTTGTTTATCCTCTGTAGTGTTTGCTATCTCCGATATATTCTGCAGAAGAAACATTTGAGAGGAAGGAAGAGTCATTCCCCAGGCGAGGGATCTTGTTCTTGAACTTGCCAGCTACAGCCAAGAGCAAACTGGTGAGGCTTAGGGAGCAGCAGGAACAAGGCTGCTCCTGGCACGGGCAGTGCCCTCGCTGACCAGGGTGCAGGCCCACAGCATCTCAGTTGCAGAATCCTAGAGTCACACGCGGTTTGCATTGGAAGGGACCTTTAAAGATCATCTAGGCCAACCCCCCTGCCATGGGCAGGGACAACTTCAACCAGATCAGGTTGCTCAAATCCCCATCTAGCCTTGCACACTTCCAGTGATGGGGCATCCACAACTACCCAGGGCAACCTGTTCCAATGTCTCACCACTATCATAGTAAAAAATTTCTTCCTTATATCCAAGCTAAATACACCCTCTGTCAGTTCAAAATTGTTGCCCAGTGTCTTGTCACTACAGGCCCTTGTAAAAAGTCTCTCTCCATCTTATAAGCTCACTTTATATACTGAAAGACTGCGGTAAGGTCTCCATAGAACCTTCTCCAGGCTGAACAACCCCAGCTCTCTCTGACTGTCCTCATAGCAGAGCTGTTCCAGCTCTCTGACCATTTTCATGCTCTTCCTCCGGCCCCTCTCCAGCAGGTCTAAGTCTCTCCTGTACTGAGGGCTCCAGAGCTGGACACAGGACTCCAGGTGGGGTCTCACCAGAGTGGAGTAGGGGGACAGAATCACTTTCCTTGGCCTGCTGGCCACATGTCTTTTGATGCAGCCCAGGATACAGTTGGCTTTCAGGGCTGCAAGCGCACATTGCTGGCTCATGTCAAATTTTTCATCCCCTAGCACCCCCAAGACCTTCTCTGCAGGACTGCTCTCAATCCTTCCTACAGTCTGGGGTTTGCCCTGACCCTGGTGCAGGACCTTGCACTTTGCCTTCATGAGGTTCACATGGGACCAACTCTCAAGTGTGTGAAGGTCCCTCTGGATGGCATCTCCAGTGTGTCGACCACACCACTCAGCTTGGTGTTGTCACCAAACTTGCACTCAATCCACTGCCTATGTCACTGATGAAGATCATAGAATCATAGAATTGTTTTGATTGGAAAAGACCTTTAAGGTCATGGAGTCCAACCATTAACCCGATGCTGTCAAGTCCACCTCAAAACCATGTCCCTAAGAACCCCATCTATACCACCATCCCTGGAGGTGCTTAAAAGATGAGGTATATAGAGGTATATACATATAGATGAGGTTCTTAGGAACATGGTTCAGCACTAGAGTTAGGTTATGGTTGGACTTGATGATCCTGAGGGTCTCTTCCAACTGAAATGATTCTATGATTCTATACATCTTTTAAACACCTCCAGGGATGGTCACTGAACCACTTCCCTTGGCAGCCTGTTCCAACACCTGACAACCCTCTCTCCGTGGAGAATTTTCTCGTTCCCTAATACCCGATCTAAACCTCCCTTGGCACAAGTTGAGGCTGTTTCCTCTTGTCCTGTCGCTTGTTACTTGGGAGAAGAGCCCAACACCCTCCATGCTACAACCTCCTTTCAGGCAGTTGTAGACAGCGATCAGGTCTCCCCTCAGCCTCCTTTTCTCCAGGCTGAACAGCCCCAGTTCCCTCAGCCGCTCCTCATCAGACTTGTGCTCCAGACCCCTCACCAGCCTCATTGCCCTTCTCTGAACTCTCTCCATCACCTCAATGTCTTTCCTGTAGTGAGGGGCCCAAAACTGAACACAGGATTCGAGGTGCAGCCCCACCAGCTCCCCCCCGTACAGGGGAACGATCGCTGCCCTGGTCCCAGTAGAGACCCTTGAGGGACACCACTCTTACCTCTCACTGGTTTCCACTTGGGCATTGAATTGTGCGAGCAGAGCAGGGCGCTGAGAACCACAACAGCCCCAGACTGAGCACCCCGAAACGAGCACCACTCAGACAGGGGCTGGGTGCCCAGGGCAAACAAATTAACGAGAACAAACTTTTGGAAGCTCTTCAGGCAAGATTTGCTAAACCATTAGCAAAAGGGTTGTATCTGTGTTACTTAATGTGAAGAACAGTGTAGAAAATCTTACTTTGGTGGGTGTTTGACATGCAAAGTGTGTGCGCTGCCCCTCTTCATGTGTCTTCTGATCAAAGTAACAAATTTGTCTTCCAGAGCTAAGAGAAGGCCTCTTAAAGTGAGAGGGAAAAAAACCCAAAACAAACAAACAAACAAACCAACCAACCAAACCCGTGAAACAAACAAAAAGCCCCCACTAACCTGGCCATCATAGGTAGGATTTTTTCATTTTGAACAAAACTGTAAGATTTTCTCATTCCAATATTCTGCAGTTGTCCCACTGTGACATATGTAACAACTATCATTTTTCCCCTTTAGTATAAACACATTTTCTGATAACTTCTTAATAACTTTTATTTTTTGTCTCAAGACTTAACTATGGAGGAAGATTGTGGGTCTTAACTGTTTTTTATAGGGCTGCTGCAAATACCCAGTGATTCTGTCAAAACCTACTGAAATAACTCTGGCATGCAAACAGCCTAATGGAGAGCGGAAAGAAGAATCTACTGGTTCATTTTATTAATATTTGTCCTTTCTCTGAGGCTCCGAGGTTGACTTGAACTTGTTTTATACCCATAGAGGTGAGATAATCAGAAATAGCCTTAAAGCAGCACTAAATGCTTTATAGGCCTTACCTTTGTGACAAAGGGTGCCAGACCAATCTTAGGTTGTGAGGTGGAACAATTTACAGAAGTAGTTTTGTCATGCTAATATAGACAGGGCTGAAGGCAATGTTGACCTTGCTCAGAAATTCCCACAAAGCAGAATTTAAGCTTGAGATGTGTCTGTATTGTTAACACTGTAAAGAAGGTAGCTTAAGAAAAATACAACCGTGGCAGATTGTTAATGAGTACTGAGGTAATTCTGACCTAAATATAATTGATCCGGTAGGCTAGTGAGAATTGGATATATTAATATACTGATTTTGTGCAGGCTTAGAAAAATGAATATGTAAGGGCATTGTAAATGCATGTTTGAAGAGTGTTTTTTCCTCAGGGCTAAGTTTACTACTTTTCAATTTCCACCTCAGCATCCAGCATACTTAAAGGGCTAAGCAAGAATATCAAAGTAAGTCAAAGACTGCTCTTTATTCAGTAGCTCATTGTTGTGTAGTTAGGTTGAGAAACCACCTTTATTTTAGTAATGAGAGATAATTCATTTCCTCTTTGCTTTTTTTTTTTCTTTTTATGTCTGCAGACATGCAGCTTCCTTTTTCCATCTTTAGAAGAGCTTGTATAGCAGCAAGAAATGCATATATATTTAGGCTCCCTTTAATTACACAGTCTATGACTAAAACCTTTTAACTATTTTCCTTAAACGACAAAACAGCAGGAAGAAGAGATGAAATGGCAAGATTTCTGAACAAATAGTGTTTTAGAATATTTTGTTTACACTGTGCCTTCTTTTAGATGCAGGTCTAAAGTGAGATGAGAGCTGCTGGAATGGCATGTAGCAGAACTACCAGAAACAAGTGTTCAAAAATAATAAGAAAAGTCTAAGCATAAGCTGTGAAATGGATTTACAAGCAAAACCAGAGACAGACTGCATCTCCATTTGAGATGTTTCTCATGTGATATAGTATAGATCTGTGCACAATAATAGAATGTCCTAAAAAACAGGAGGAAAAAAAAAAGGCAGTAAACAAACAAAAAATGGGTCAAGGCTGAAGATGATCAAACTCTTCTCCATGGTTCCATCCTGCTCCCACAGAGCAGGAACGTTCATCTGCTGATTTCATTGGGTTCAAGATGCTCCTGCATTTTTGAAAGTGTAGTAGCCACCCACAGTTATCCTGCTTCCTACCTTCTGTTTTATTGTGCTTCTATTAATAGTGTGAACGCTTGTGGGTTTTTAACGATGCAGTTTAAAAATTTCAATTTGCAAAGAAAATAATAACTCATAAATCCAGAAAAAACAAACAAACAAACCACCAAACCAAAACAAGCAAGCAAACGAAAAACCTGTAATCAAACAGTCTGACCTGCATAGCACAGGGCAATGGATTTCCCTGACTCAATCCCCGTTTAAATCAGATAATCTCTCATGGAAAACAAATAGTTTTGATTTAAAGGTTTGCAAAGACAGATCATGTCAATGGTCTGTTAATTAAGTACCATGATATATTTGCAGCTGTCGAGGCAGGGAACATATCTTTGAGCTGGATGGATAGGCTTAAACAAGTTCTAGTTCTTTTTCCCAGCACCAAATTAGCAAATTGGTGTTGCAAAAAGAAAGAATTTGTATTTTGTATCACTGATGTTATCTTACTTCAGGGCTATCACCTGTCAGCATTGATGATGGGTGAGAGAGGCAAAGGGAAAACAGCCTGGTGATGAAGAACAAGTACGGTCACTGCTTGGAGAATTAAATGTTTCAGTTCTGCATCCCTGCCAGATACTGCTCAGAGAGCCAAAGGAAGATTAGTTCCTACTAATTAGCATGTGGGGAAAAAAATAAAAAAAGGAAAGACTTCTTGATTTTCTTCTTCAATCTATAGCTTTGTTCCTTATGGGAAGCTAATCTCCTGCCAAGTGACATTGGCACTAAATCTGGGAAATGCCTTCCAAGAGTTGTTTCTCTGCTGAAGGTGCAGATGGGGACAAGGATGAGGTGGCATGGGGCGAGGTGGTGTTCTGCTATGACGCGATACTTTGAGCTTCACACTGGATATATACGCTAATATATAGTGTTGTTCCTACTGAGCCCTGTCCATGCCAGATCCATCCCCTGGCTCAGCTGACAACTGGTTTTCATAGCCAGAGAGATGTAGATGACCTATGAACCTTTGCTGAATGAGTATGCTTTTACTGGGAAATAATAACCAGTCAGCTTACTGGGAGTTGATAGCTTATTAGAACTGCTACTCTGAGCCTTGTTTTGCAGACTTCTTAATGCAGACACTCTGGGAAGTCTCTTTCCTGAAGTTTCTGTTTTGTTAGCAGCTTTATGTGGATTCATTTTTGAAGCATGCATACACTGAGTTTGTGACAGTCAACAGTTTATTGACTGAAGTGAGTCTATAAATTAGTTTTCCCTATAATGGCCAGTTTAGTGCTTGTAAAGTAGCACAGAGGGCAAAAGTTGTGAAGGACTCCGAAGGTCAATGCAAATTAACAAGACTTAGTTTTCATGAAAATCACTGCCTGTCTGCTTGTGGCTGCACCAGACAGCTGGTTCAATACACATTTCTCTAACTCAGGAGTTCGCTATAAGATGCTTCAGTTTTAGAGCACTGCTCTTTTCATGTAGCTTGGTTTCCACTGTCACTGTCACTGAGATGGCAGTAATGACCTCTCCTTGAACTTGGATGCACAACTTGTGAGGTAGAGCAGGGATCACTCCCTGGGATGGGTGGTGGAATATTCACCTGGGGAAACACGGAGGTTGAGAGCTCTCGATGGAGCTACCAGGGCTCTCATCCCACGCACCCCTGTGGTGGCAAAGCCTCTCTGTGCCATGCTGTTCCCCTTCCCGTACCTGGCAGTGGCTCTGTGTGTCACCTCACTTGCCCCTCTCCATACCGTTTTTGCCATCCCTTACAAGCTTAGGGCCCTCTCCTTGGTTGTCTGCTTTATTTGCTATGTGTACCGCATCTCTCTTCATATGCTGGGGACACAAGGGTTCCCATTCTTCCATTTTTTCTGAAAGCCTTCCTTTTTTCTACAGGCATCTCCAATCCCTGCCAAGAGCTCCACTTGGTGCTGTTTTTCTTTTCTTCCTCTTTGAGAAAGAAACTGTGCAGGGTGCTAATATTATATGTTCCACCAAACTGCTGTTCAAAACTGACATACGTCAGGGCAATGTTATGCTGCAAGGTGTTGATCTGTAGGCAGTTATCAATCTGTCCTCATTTCCCTCCTAGTTTTTACAAAGTTTTGCCCACCATGACTGAACAGAAACAGCAGCAAAACCTGCAGGCGAATACCACCACATTTGGATATAAAGGCCAGTTCATTATTTTTTTATACTGCTTTAAAGTCAGGGCAAAATATTGTCAAAGCATCAAATAATGCAGACGTTCTAATGGGTAGCTAATAGTTATCATTTAAATCAGTTGCTGGTATAATTGTTTTGGTACGGAGTTTATTTGCTGGTAAGTTATATTAGAACCTGCAATCAGTTTGGTAATCTCCTATTGTAGTCGTTAGAAGGAAATAGAAGTACATTAAATGTATCTGGGTGGCATGCTGTTTCACGGTACAATATGGCCATTAAGCAGGCGGGGAACCAGGGAGGCAAGGAGCGATATAGGGACAATTTGTGTACAGTACAGAATTATTAGATATATTTGTGCAGCTGGCATCCACACCTTGGAGAGGCAGGAGATTTAAAACCACATGCATTTCAGGTAAGGACAAAGGTCTTTCTTCACAAATCAGACACAGCGCCAAACACGCAATTCTTTCCATAGATCAGGCTCTAAAAAAATTTCCTTTCTCAAGCAAGTTTCTATTTTAATTAAAAAATCCCTAAGATTTATTGGTATCTAAAATAGGCTACTATATAAAAATGTCCTTCTTCACCCCTTTCTTTAATTGCCTGCGAAAGCCAACAATTCAGCCATGATCCAGAGACAATTGCATTGTCGTGGAACCACACAGTGGGACTTAATGCAACCCTGCTGGTCTGCACTGAGCAAGAACTTTATTTGAAGCTTCATTTTTAGGATCACTGCAGTATTTTCTTCTCTGCTTTCCTGTGGAGAATTTGGAAGAGATGCGTGCGAGGCTTTTTGCCAGGACAAGAGCAGGTTGCCTGCTACGTGGAGTTATGGCAGCGATGTGCAGGCAGCCCTCCCGTGCTCATCACTGACACTGAGACTGACATGCAGTTGTGTCATGCCGAGCACATGCATGCTGGCCATAGCTGGTCCCCCTCCCCAAATACTGGGTGACCCTGGTGCTAACTCTTCCTCATCCAAGAGCTTCCCGCGTTGCCTATGGGCCTCCTACGTTGCTCTGCAGAACCAAGTTAATCTAACCTTTTTCAGGACATCGATGGGTGTTTAAAAATGGTGCACGCCGCCTACATTAATTTTACATGTAACAACAGTGCCAAAAACATACCAAGTAAATAGTTCAGATTTCAAAGGGACACTGAAAAAGTGCATGGGTTTAGAGGTTTTTGCCAAATTGTAGTGGTAAAATTATCCACCTCTGAACAGAACTGCTGTAGCCATGAACAATAAGTATCTTGCCTATGTGACTTTATAACCTGTGAACTGTGATTTTCGTCAGAAATGTGAGTTCATGTGCCCGTGCCAGACAGAAGATACCTATATTGCTCATTCTGCAGGCACCGGCATTTTCACAATTGTGACATGGAGCAGTTGAGAGGTTAGACTAGTTGCACGGAAAGTCTGCTATCAGTTCTACCTGAACTTCAGAAATCAGAGCTTCTAGCTGTGACATTCATTCATGCATAATTTAAGGTATAATCTCTGTCACTAAATATGGCTTTTCCTCAGGGTTACCGGCAGACAAGGTCTCATTCTGCACAGTACCTTTTCAGTACTGTTTTTTTTGTTTCACATTTAACGGTCTTCTATTTGACATATTATCTTTTCTTCTTAGTTTCAGGAAGGCAACTTCAGCAGGAAGACTCCCACATCACTGCTTGACTTGTCTATTACTGTGTGTCTTGAATATCTGGCATTCATAGTAATACAGTGCAGTTTTTGTACTAACAGAAGTACACCTAAGTAATTTTCACTTGTCTTGGAGCATCTGCTATCTACTCCTACATTCTTCCTTAAATCTTAACACAGGGTCTCTTAAAGAAAATGCTGCTTCATCTCACCCAGTTGGTGCACTTTTTAAACACATTTGTTTTTCTGTGAATGGAAAATGCACTTCATTAATTTGAAACACTTTTGTATTGGAAAAAGGACTAAATAGCTGAAATATAGTTTGTTAATTTTTGGGGTAAAGTTCCTGCTCGCTGTCTTTTCTCCCCCCGCCGCGGGCTGTGGCTTACTTACCTCTCAGCCAGTTACAGCTGAGCAGCACTCGCAATGGGGATCATAATTTTAGAAGAAACTCTCGGAAACAGATGGCCCCATATTTTTTTGGTGGGGACTGCTGAACTCCTTTAGTATCTAATTTAAGTAAAATCTGTGAGCTGACAGCAGGATAGGACTCGTGCTATATTGCCAGCTTCAGGCATTAAAAAAATAACAAGTTTTTAAAATGTAATGAACTTTTAAATTCGCCTTGTGATTTTACAAGCTTCCAAGTGGTCTAATTTTCAAATATTTCTCTGGAAGGATGAAAGCTATGTACCTGCCTTCTTTTCAAATAAAAAAAATTGAATTCTCATGTCATCCTGGGGATTTGGAAGCTGGGTTTTCACAAAAGGTGTCATGCGTTGTGAATTTCATGGATAAAAACCTGCTATTTGCAACTGTGCAGCTGAGGGTACGGAACGGGGCAGTTCTGCACACTCACTAGAGTGTATCTAGTTCGTGTGCCCATAGGTGTGCACATGCACATAGACACATGGCGCTAAATTCAGAGAGCTCTTTCCCGAGGCGATCATCTTTCCAGTAGTGTATGAGGGGTAAGTCTCTTTTCATGGCCTGTCCACTGGGAAGGAGAAAGTACTTGTTAGTAGGCAGGGAGAGGCTCAGGGGGTAGCTGTGCATCTTGTCGTGCACCGAGCTGGAGTGGTTGAAAACGGCAGAAGAGCTCGGTGCCCAGAGTCATCTACCAGCTGGGCATTACCTTCCGCCTCCGCTTCAGATTGAGGCAGCCACGCAGAAACTTCAGCGCTAATTAATTCCACTGCAAAACTAGACTTGAGCTCAAATCGCAGGCGTTCGCTGATGTTGCAGAGATGTGAAGGAATAACACACAGTGTTACTCTGCCGCTGAGAGACCAGGTGGTGGCCTCCTGCACAAGCACCACAGTCATCCCAAGAGTCTGCAAACTAGACGTAGATTTACACCTTGGTTTCCAATAAGCATGGTTAGAGTAACTGCACGTTGCCATTCAACCATTTTCCACATCAGTGCAAAATGTAGTCACAGAATCACAGAATGTCAGGGATTGGAAGGGACCTCGAAAGCTCATCCAGTCCAATCCCCCCGCCGGAGCAGGAACACCCAGATGAGGTTACACACGAAGGTGTCCAGGCGAGTTTTGAACGTCTCCAGAGAAGGAGACTCCACAACCTCCCTGGGCAGCCTGTTCCAGGCTCTGTCACCCTCACTGAGAAGAAGTTTCTTCTCAAATTTAAGTGGAAACTCCTGTGTTCCAGTTTATACCCGTTGCCCCTTGTCCTACCATTGGTTGTCACCGAGAAGAGCCTGGCTCCATCCTGCTGACACTCACCCTTTACCTATTGATAAACGTGAATGAGGTCATAGTCTAGTCTAGTAATAGACTACTCCCCAGTCCTCAGTAATTTGTTTCTACTTGATTGATTGGGACCAGACCAGCTTTGTGTAGCACAGAGGTGACAGGCCACGCTGTTGTCACACCACCCTGAGGCAGGGCACACAGATGACACTGATCTGCACCCTGGTCCCCAGCATACTGCCTCTGGGGGGGTGTGTGGGTGACAGAAGATGGTTAATGCTTAGTTTTCATGGTGTCGGTGAATAGCAATCACCGCAGCATCAGGACACTAAACCAGTTTCTTTCTTTTTGGGCTGCCAGTGCGTTTTTCTCCACTTTAAGGATTTTGTGACAATGGTCCCTGCTATTGTTAGAAAAAACCCACAACTCCTTTCCAAGTAGTTTGCCTTGTAAAGAAGTTGTGAGACGAAGAAGATTAAAAAGGGAAAATAAGCCCAAAACAATAAGGGGAGAAAAAAAGCAAATGGAGAGAACAAGGATCGGGGCATAGGAGAGAAAAAGAGAAGTACCTTGAAAAGGGGAAGGGTAATCAGTGGAAGCAGAAAGAAAAGGAACCTTCAGAGACATGAGACAGTATCTGGAGCCCTTCTGGAGGAACACACCACCTCCTTATGGCAGCTCCCTGTTTTAAAAGGAGCTACAAGGCTCCAACTCCACTTTCAGTGGAGTGTTCTGTCCTTCTGCCAGCTCTACTATCTGAAATGGGGTATCTCTTCGTGATTTACTGAGGAGAATTGTAAAGCTGTTTCTTAGTGAGCCAAATTCATTAATGAAATCTTTGGGGCTGGTCGGTTTGTCTCTGTTTAAAACAACTGTTTCCTTTTTGCCCTGGCAGGCACCAGGAACACCTTCTAGGATGCTGCAGTAGAGGGAGCCACATCATCACCATCCATAACTGATAAAGTACATTGCACTTGCCTTGCTCCTCTCAGAACACGTCAGCCAAGTGAACTCTCACTTGCTTGGGTAGGGAATGATCTACAGAAACATGTACTGAACACTCAGGCCTCCTCCATAACTACGAAGGACCAGTTTATTTAACTTGTACAAAATCAGAGCTGTCCCAGTAAGAAACGTAATGAAAGAGGATACACAGAATCCCTCCCAAAAGGGTTTGTTCTGTCAGATGGTTGTGGATCACTTTGCCGCAGCTAAAAGGTTAGGTACATTTCACAACTACATTCCAGCAATTTTATGTTTACCTGCTAATACCTGTCTGCAGCAGTGACCAAAGCTCTGAAGAAAAAGGAATAATTACAAAAGTAAACAACACGATTTACAGTGGTTTCATGATATTTCTGTTAATCTTGTGTCTTCCAGTAATATGATATTCTGCTTGTTAGGACGCTGGATACCTCTCCGTGCTTCGTGCAATCAGATATATTGAAAGAAATAACCTAATAACAAAACCAATTAATAACCCCAGATGCTAAAGTTTTACCATCACCACTGGCCATTATTGTCTTTGAATGCAATTGTGACAGGTCAATCCAATATTATTCATGGCATTATTACGAAAGACAGTGCAAACAAAGTTTAACATAGTGAGGGGCTGAATCTCGACCTGATTGGGCTTTCAGGAAAAAAGGCAATTAAAAAGAAAAAAAAAAAAAAGGTTCAAAATGTAGTCTTCTAAAGGCATTGAAAGATCAAATGATACAAGCAGAAGGGTCAAATGGTGCTTTCTTATATCTGTATGCACCTGTTTCTCAGAGGGTTCCTGTAAAGGCTGCCCGCTCATGGAGATACAGTCAGGCTTACATGTCATTCGCATGTTTTTTAATTGTACTTGAAGTAGTTTTACTAGAGTTTGGTTTTATTGCCTGGAAATAAGTATCTTTTAAAAACAGGCTGCAGAATGTTGTTGCTTGAAGACTTTGTGTTGATTCAGCTTTTGTAGCCTTTGGGGTCATTTGTAAAATTGAACAGTGTTCTAATACAGGAAAATTCCAATTTTACATAGTGTTGTAAAGAAATAAGCGGGGGGCACTGTCCCTGTTGTAGTTGGTAGGACTTTAAAGTGCTGGCAATAAGTACAGTTACTTGCGGGTTCTTAATAAATGTATTTCATTTTTGCCATCATGAGATCGTCTTTTTTTCCCTGCTTACACATTTTGACACCCTTAACTTTTTGTTCCCACTTTCCATAGTCTTATTGCTCTTGGTGAAGGGCAGGCCAGTTCATATCAACATATCTCCAAAATTCTGCATGGTAAATGAGAGCTCCCCTACTAACATTAAAGATCTTTTTACTGTATTTTTATTAAGTAAAAGTTAGATCATTTTTCATTTTTAATTGTAGAGCAAGGTAACTGGAAAAAGATTAAGCTAGAAGAAATTCTGCCTGATTGATAAATGATATTCCCAATGCATACACAGTATTACATTCTGAAGAGTACATCACTGGCATGTAAAAGTCACTGAGTCGTGTGGTTACATCACTATGTACCTGCATTTTTCTTTTGAAAGTGTGATTCATAAATATTTTATCATGATTTCACACCAGATTTACACCCCATGCAAATCCCCCTTCTGACTGGCTTTTTTGGCCTGCGTGTTGACAATAAACTTTTGCGGCTTGGACACCTAAGAGCTTGTAAGTAAAAATTATCAAAAGATGGATGTAATACGGGGCATACCCAGAGGTGACACTCTAGGCCTTTTCAAATGTAAGGAGAGGATAAAAGGTATGGCACAAAACAATTCTACCTCTAAGAGGACTGAAATCTAAAAGAGAATTACCAAGTTAGATTCTAGTTTCATTCAGTTTAATAGTATGGAAACAACATAAGCGATATGTCAGTAAGTGTGTGAGACAAGCAGTTTGAAATTCTGAGGAAGAAGTGTGAATTATTCTCAAACTAGACTTCTCTGTGCATTGATTACAGCGTTCTACTTCAATGTTCAGTCAAGTAAGAGATCATATGATACCGTAGTACGTATCATTTTGTTTACAATTGCAAATAGAGAGATTTGTATATAAAGTTAGCTGAATTTTTTCATACAAAATATTCAGTTGCTGACAATGCAAATAAACTGGAACTCCTCGCAAATTCACACCGAAATTTGGCCAGTAAGCTTCAGCCAAAAAATACAGAAAACCCCTGAAACAGGAAACAGTTTGTTTTAATATAATATTTTATAATGAAGTGTGCCACATTTTCCTTTTAAAATAAGGTTTTATTTCAAAAATGAGTTAACTATTTAATAAGGCTTGAAAGTATATTAAAATTTAATGAAGGAATAATATTGGATTTCAAAACTATTTAGTTTGACCTAGCAATTATTGCTAATTTGTATTTGGATCAGGATGAAACCCTAGCCTTTTCTCAGGCTGACCTTAAACAATCAGCTTTTAAAAATCATGTATTTGTTCAGCTTCTTTATTTAAATGAAGAATATGTTTCTTTCTTCAAATTTCATTTTAGAAAATGTTCTGAGCTACCGATATACAAAATGCAGCTTGAATTAGGCTCTACCACTTACCTGCTGCTAGCAGATACATCATATGGGAGAGGAACCTGGACTGTTCCTTGCACAATGCAGTTGAGGAGTAAAAGCATACGACTTAAAGGTGCTTCTAATTCTGAACTCAAACAATAAGTGTGCTTAGTTCTTGTGAGATAACTCCCTATGTTGATGATTTACAAGGACAAGGAGGATTTTGCGAATTAGAGGAAAGATTGCTAGTGGACATGCTATGCTTGGATTTTGAAAAAGCCTTTTACAAGAATCCTCATGAAAAACTATTAAAGAAATCACATTTCCATGGGATTGCGGAAAGGTCCTTTCATGGTCTGAAACTGATTGCAGGATAAGAAGTAAAAGGAAAGGCAAAACTGTCGCTTTTCAGGGTAGAGAAGGGTCAAGAGCAACATCTCTCAGGATCTGGATGCAACGCGGGTTTTGTTCAACATCTTCACCAGTGGCCTGGAGAGGGCGGCAGACAGCAAAATCCCCAAGGTATGGAGATTAACAATCAAGCAATGCACTGGTGAAGGGGAACTGAATGAGGGGGTCAAATCACAGTAGATGTGCTCCAGTGCAGACAGAAAGTGTAGCTGGTATATCTAAGTCACGTTTACATGATATGGAGCTCAAAACAGGCAGTGAGAGCACTCGGGAAAGGGTTCCTGCAGCCATCTCTGGCAGGTCACCAAAATAATTGGCTCAGTGCACAGTAGCAGCTGGGAAAGCAGCAAAACACCATCGGGGCACCACCAGAAATGGTCCTGGCCACCAAACAGATGGTGTCTCAGAGTCACTGTGAAGGACTGCAGCAAACCCACAGCTTGGTCCCTGAGTGCAGGCAGATGTAGGCCTGTGCACCTCAGTATGGGCAGAGAGGAGATAGACACGGCAATAAAATTTTCAAAGGATGGAGCTCTTTTCTTGTGCAGAAAGACCAAAAAGGCTGGGACTGTTTGGTGTGGAGAGGAGAAGTTGGAGCAGGACATGACGGAGGTTTACAAAGTCACAGTAAACTGGATGTGGAAATGTTGTTCACCATGTTTTGCAATGTGAGAGCTGAGAGTCACTCGATGAAACTAGTAGGAGATGGGTTTAAAAGAGATGAAATAATATGTGCTGCTCTACATAGCAAGGTCTGAGCTTCTGGAACTTGCTGCCCTAGGACCTTGTGGTTCTGCCGCTCTCAGCAAGCACAAAAGAGGCCCAGACAAACTGTCTTCAGCTCCATCAGTTATGGGACATAACCTTCCAGCATCCCCAGTCCAACAGCTGTGGGTACTCAGGAAGTTAGCGGGGAATGTGCTGCCGAAAGTGGATGGGGGAAGGTGCTCTCCATACCCAGCCTCTGCTATTGCCGGTGCTGGGGACAGAGCTCTGGGTCTGGAACATCCCAGCAGTCGGACCCATCAGAGCATGGGCTGGGCAACCCCGACGGTACTAAAATCAGCTCAGTAGAGCTGCCACTTTAGCGCAGGGTGGGTTTGGTACAAGACAAAACAGTTTTACAGGTAGGGAGTAGAGCAGGTAATTGCTGCCTTCACCGGGCTCCCACACGGGAGCTGGGCACACTCTGAAGTTCTGCCATGAGAACAAAGTTTTTACTGAGATTGTGTGTGAAAGTCGTGGAACGATTATGTTCATTTTCACTATAAAGGGTGAATCATTCAGTCCCTTTTCAGAAGTCTCAGAGACAGTGGTGGTCCCTTCTGCAGTGCTTTTTTAAATACAGAATAAACTGAGAATTAGGAGCAACACACTCCTATCTGAGTCATCAGCCCTGTCCAAATGGTAGCTCAAAGCTGTATTGTACTTGAAAGGCTCATGACTGTGGAAGCCAATTTGAAAAGTACTGATTCCGCAATAAATAACAATGAGTAACTCCGGTGGAAAGGGATTGGGCTGGCACAAGACACCTCCCTTCTTGGTGTAAAAGCCATCCCACAATGCCAGGTGCTTGGACTGCCTATGGGGTGCCAATACTGCCAGCAGGAGATAAAAGCAAGTATGCACTGAGGGCAAAATAATATGGAAAACTAAGCCGCAGAGTCTTTATGTGAATAAGACATCCAAAGCTAACCCACAAGCCTGTAGAAAAGGACAAAAAATACTAGGGTTTATGATGAGAAATACATATCAAAGGCTTAGAGATCTATTATGCCTTGCTTTTCCGCTGTAAAGCTTTTCATGAGATTTCTGGAACATGAAGCCGGACACCTCTGCCAAATTCGCAGCCACAGGGGGCTCCCAAATAATAAAAAAAAGCTCTTTATTCCATTAACTTCTTTGGATTTATAGGATTACTGTGATGAGGACTGGCTCGATGCTGAGCACCCTCCCACAATTCAACTGGCTGTTGAGAGAACAGTCACCGGTTGCCTTCCCCATCAAAACAGATATCTCTTGAGAACGTCACAACAGTAAGGCTTCCTACTCAAGTGTTCTCTCGGTGTCTCACCCCAGCACCTTCATTCACACTCCTCTGTGCTGCGTGAAATGAGGGATTTCACAGTTTATTGACAAAGCTGTGAGATCCACTCTCAGGCAGAAAAATCCAGGATTGCTTTGCAGAATTGAGATATGTTTTAGGGTAGAAATATTGATCTGGGAAAGGGAGTACGTTGTTTCCTATAACTTGGGGAAAAAAAAAAAAAAAAAGCAGCCTCTGCCTGAATTGCACCTACAGACTCAGTGCCAGCCCATGCAGAACATCACTGCCAAAGACTCCTCTGGAACAGGTCCTCACTTACAAGCAAACCACTGCATTTTGCAGTCTCTTCTTATTCCACATGGCCTCAAGGCTTGTATTGCTGTACCTCTTTTGTTGCTCCACCGAAACAAGCTACAGATGGTTTATACATCTGAGGCGGACTCTGCCTCATTTCTTTTTTTTTTCTCTTAACTTTTTCTTCTTCATTTCCTGTTCCTCCAAACTAATGCACTTTCGCTCTCATTCTGTTTGCAGTTTTTATGCGTAACATTCTGCTCCTAGTTGCAGGAGTAAAAGTCGGGTGGTGTTGGACAGACACAGAAGTAGGTGGTCAGAAGCGCTGTCCCAGCAGCTGAGCTGGGTTAGGGGGTTGCTGTCAGCAGGCAGACCCTCAGATATGTGCTGCTGCCCCTGCAGCGCTACTGACTTCGGAGCTGTTGGCAGGGCTGCACATCCAGTGATCCAGTGGCATCCTAAAGTCAGACACCACAACTCAAATCCGCAGGTTCAGTTACATGTGCAGGTCTTGGAGAGGCAGTAACATCAAGGAGGAGGTGGCAATGAGCAGCTTCAGCAATAATTTCTTACCCAGGTGGAGCCACAACAGCGAATCTGGGCATGGCCTCTGCTGCTGCTTCCTTTCTTTGTACTTTTATCATTTGTCAATTTATTTCCCGTTTATTTCCCTATTACTTAAAAAAATGTAGCCACAGAAATGGGGACAATGAGAGAGAAGTAAAAATAAGTAGAAATGCATACGCATACAGATATATTTCTGTTCCTATTTCTATTCCAGATGCTTTACCACGACTTCTTTCTTCAGTTCTATTGTCTTTTAACTCCCTGTCAAGGTTTTCTTTATTTTGCAAGCCAATACTATACCAAAGGTTATATTAAGTTCACTGTGGGATAGAGGCGTCAGTCAGTTAAATGTCATGGTTACTTCTAGTAAATAAGAAATGTGCATAGTTTTAGTCCCTTGAAAATACACTGTCAGATCACAAATATCCAAACCGGCTACCATTAGCTGATTAGCAGTTGAGCCGTTAAAACACCTTTGCCCAAAGAGAAAAAAAAATCTTTAAAAAAAAACCACTTAAAAGCCTTTATTAATTACAAAAATACTTAAATAATTTAACAGATGAAAATAGTAACAAATACCAAAAGGCCAGATGACGCCTCCAGTTATACCAGAAAAGTGAGTTTGAGCAATGGAGATGAGCCAATTCTACAAACTGAGAGTAAAGCAGGCTGATAACCTTATGGCTCAAAGGGAAGAATGGGCTTCATTAATTCTAGTTTTCTGCAGAGTCCCAGCTTTTTTCTGCTTCTAGATGTAATTGCATAATTGTTCAATGCAGTTTCCTGACAGATTCAGCCCTTTCCTTATCCCCATGTGTACTTCCAGGGCTCTTTACACAGGAAAATAATAGTTTACCGAGCTATGCAAGATTCATGAACTTTCAACATTGCTTTGCATTATGTCGACATGTCATATCCTCTTATTAAATGACATTCCCAATACACGGTGGCTAGAATAAGATAATCCAGAGCCCATATGTATTGCCAACAAGCCTTCTCTGGCTCCATAGGCTTCTGACATAGTCCTACTTAATCAGTGAAAGTAGCAGTGGAAAACAGGAATCTTTTCTTTTTGTAAGAGTCGAAGCAAGAGCAGCAGGATAATAACCTGTAATATCTACATTAATTTACAGGGCACAGTGACTCAGTGAGTAGGCAGGCCTTACCACATGTGCTAGTTATACACTCCCCAATGAGATCCAGAGCCCACAATAGGACAGCTGATGGCTCCTCAGCATCTTTTGTGCCTACTTGTGCCTGTGCCTGCCCTCAGGTACCTACACACCCGGGTCAATGTGACCGTCACATCCCCCCTGCCCTGGGTCACAGTGACTCCTCACATCCATTACAGCGGGACTGTGATCGGAGCCCTCCTCTTAGATCAGGGACACCATCTAAGGAGATTTCCTGGGCTGAGCGCCCTCACCTTCTCCTTGGTGACCAATTTTTCTGGACGTATCCTTGAGCGAGCCCTTGCCCCTGGCCTGCCCAGGTGAGTGATTATTTCTTCTGGGTCCCCTTGAGTGACAGAGGCCTCTTGTTTTTGTGAGTGCCTGTGCACTGTGGATCATTATTCTTGTGTGATTGTAGGGTAATAATATCCCCAACTGGTATATTGAACCTGCAGCTTATTAAATGTTGCCAGAGTCCTGAATAATTTTGGATAAACTCTGTTTCTAGTTGGTTTCTCCACTAAAGAGTTCTGGTTAGAATAAAGTCTGTTTGGAGTTTATCGCCTGCCTAAATTTATTTCTGGGGTGCCTCCATGACGCCACAATTATCCGTTCCTGCTTTTTCGCTGCTCTTTGCAAGGGTGGTTGCCACTAGCTTTGTTGGGACCATGGATTCAGGGATAACTACGAAATGAAGGTGCATACTGGAGTTCACGCTCTTTAGAGCACATTTCAGGCTCGCAAGCATATCGCATTGCATCAGTCTCTTTAGAGCTCCTGTTTCAGGCCCTCAGGCAAATGGCATTGCATCTATTTCGTATTTTAAAGCTTTTCTTCTTCATTTAAATCTTTCTGTAAGGGCAAGAAACTTGATGTTTCTTTTTTTTTTTTTTTTTTTTATTTTTTTTTTTTTTTTTTTTTTTTTTTTGTAAGGTTAATATTTTTTTTTTTTTTTTTTTTTTTTTTTTTTTTTCTGAAAATGCAGATTCTGCTGTAATCCTATGGCACTGTGAACTGAAGCCCAAAATAACTGTGTTATACTGCCTTGGCCATAAAATTACTGAAGGATTTACAGTATTCCCTAAATGTTCCTACAGAGGAACAGCACTACCAGCACAAAAGCTAACGTTATTGTAAGTCATTTAAACAATACAGGGATTACAAAACTGGGTAAAGTCTCCCATGTGCACTGCGTCAGCTCAGGTGGTTCTGAAGCATTCCAGTTCAAGGAACCCCAGACTGGCAGCCGTGGGCACGGCCCACTCTTCACAGGGGACATTTCTTAGGGAACCTGGTGGGCCATTGTCCTTTCGTGCTCTGCGACAAGGTTGAGAAGGAAAAAAAGCCGTGCTGTTATAGAAAAGCCAAGCCTTTCTCTGCAGTGCACCTGTGAAGACTTGGATTGCCTGGGTGCCATTCTGTGCATGCCCACCTGTGTCAGCAGCTCAAGCTGCCTGGTGTGCTCAGTGAAGCAAGGGATCAAAGGTTCTTAGGAACACCCACAAAAGGTATATTTTTAAATTTTTTTTTTAAGTGGAAAGACTCTCTAGTTCTTTCAGATTCAAACCTGTCATTAATGAGTGCTGACAGTTTGACTTTGCCAAAACCAGTGGCCAGATTCTTGAACTGTTATCTTTATTTCACATTGCATTGCACAGAGTTATTTCAATTTAATTATTCCTGGGATGTGGGTTAAAGAACTTTTAAGGGGAAATATATCAACCACAATGTAGATTGTTCATCACCTAAAAAAAGAAATATCAATTGTATGGGTGGAAAAAGTGGTTTGGTTAAACACTTTACAGAACAGGCCTAATTCTCTTAATACTTTACGTTTATAGAATCAGCTTTGAAATTATAATTTCTCTCTATAGTAAACCTCTGATACTTGTTTCTATTTTGTTATCTGCTAGAAAGGATTTACTAGCTAAGTCTTTTAATGGTTTAATTCAGAATATGGTTCAAGCTATGCTTTTTGCAAGGGTGCTGTGCTACCTCTGCAAAAATTATTTAGAGACAGAGATGGTAGCCAATCTACGTGTCAGACAAAGAAAATAAACGTAGTTAGCACAACCACATTACTCACCCAATGAGTCCAAACGTTATTACAGGGTTCCATTTTACACTCACAGAGAACTTTTGGAGCTAGTATTTTCAGTCTTTGGGTAGCTTCCACTGGACAGAGAGAATCCCTCAGGGTTTGGATTTGCTAGGCCTGGCTCATATTCCCTGAACAGGATTTGAATAGCAGTATAATAAAGCAGAAATTGCCAGCTGGAAACGACGAGATGTATAATGGGAATAAATTAAAATTATTTTTTTTTAAAAAAAGGGTGAGCACCAGCAAATAACAAATTTGATATTGCTCTCTGAGAGTTATTAATATGAATTGCTAGATCAAGAGAATATGAGTGCACGTATCTGATACCTCTTAGTCCTTAATTGCATTTAATTAAATCAATTGTTTAGGAGCTCACTATATCTTCTCAGACACTCAGATAGCTGCCAGATGAGTTCTAATAAGTCTGAGTTCCTAAGTAACTTATTAGGGTTAATCTCATTCTTGTCAAAAGCTTCAAAACATAGAAATATTCCAGTAGATAATTTCTAACAGCGGGAAGCTCTTCGCTCTCTGGAGGCCGTGCAGTGGTCATGAATATCTGTTGTAGTTTTGTGACTGTCAGTGCTACATTTGCTTGTCTTGCCCAGCTGGGTCTTTTTCCAATATGTAAACAGACTGAGATTGAAGGGGCAAAAAAACTTCCAGAGGCACTGGAAAAAAGCCCCCATTTTCCAGAGTACCAAGATCTACATTATGAAAACTGAGCAGGGAGCTATAACCACGATTCCCCTCTGCCAGCTTTTGTTTATGGCGTTTCCAGTGTTAGAGCTGGAAATTATACAAGCAGAGCAGGAGAAAATTGATTTTGAAATACAGTATGAGATGTTGCAAAGCCCTTTGGACACAGCGCATAAGATACAAGGATTTTATTTAGCAGGAGCTGCTGCAATAGGACGAGGGGTAACGGTGTTAAACTACAGGAGGGGAAATTCAGGTTAGATATGAGGAAATTTTTTACAAATACGGTGGTGAAACGCTGGCCCAGGTTGCCCATAGAGGTGGTAGATGCCCCATCCCTGGAGACATTCCAGGCCAGGCTGGACGGGGCTCTGAGCAACATGGTCTGGTTGAAGATGTCCCTGCTCTTTGCACGGGGGTTGGACCTTTGAAGGTCCCTTCCAACCCACACCGTTCTATGATTCTATGACTACGATTGTTTCAGGAGACAGCAAAGCTACCTAGATCTGCAAATCCTGCACATTCACTCAGCTTCTGCTCTCAGGAGGATGGTGGGCACCGCTTGAGAGAGCCCAGTGCAGAGCCACGAAGATGATGAAGGGAGTGGAGCATCTCGCTTATGAGGAAAGGCTGAGGGAGCTGGGTCTCTTCAGTTTGGAGAAGAGGAGACTGAGGGGTGACCTTATTAGTGTTTATAAATATGTAAAGGGGGAGTGTCAGGAGGACGGGGCCAGGCTCTTCTCAGTGACAACCAATGACAGGACAAGGGGCAGTGGGTACAAACTGGAACACAGCAGGTTCCACTTAAATATGAGAAGAAACTTCTTCTCAGTGAGGGCAACAGAACACTGGAACAGGCTGCCCAGGGAGGTTGTGGAGTCTCCTTCTCTGCAGACATTCAAAACCCGTCTGGACACCTTCTGTGTAACCTCATCTGGGTGTTCCTGCTCCGGCAGGGGGATTGGACTGGATGAGCTTTCGAGGTCCCTTCCAATCCCTGACATTCTGTGATTTGGTGGTTCTGTGATTCTGTGTCGTGCCCTAGTGCAGAGTTGGGACATGGCTGGGCCCAAGAGCTCTGCAGCTCTCTGGTATCTCACAGCTGCAGACTGCGTACCTGTAAGGGTTGCCATTCCTCCAAACAGTTTTTATCTTCCTACAATAAATCTTGTGGTTTCCAGGGAAATCTAGTTTAACCTCACTCAACGCGTTTCTTTCCCTGTAAAGTGTCACAGAGTAAAGCTACATATTTTTCCCTGATTTTCAATGTTCTTCTCTTTCTCACTGACTATTTAAGTTTTTTTCAGCACCAAGTGTTTTAAAGCGCCAGTAGCAGTACTATTCATCTAAGAGAAGCACCAAGGGCAATAAGGAGAAAAAATATGTTTTATCAGGTAGACATGAAAAACTAGATAATCTTTCAGGCAATTAAAAGCTGGCTAGGTGTTTTAATGAAATAATACTTTAGGTCTCCCTTCAGAACCCAGGGTGATTCGAAACCAGCTGTGGTTTTGGTCACTCATGAATGTAAACACCATAAAGAGGCTTTGAGCAATCCTAACACATTAGCCCCTGTCATCCTAAATGTTTGTTTTCCACTGCAGGATTATTACTTTCCTTTTTCTCTTCAATGTTTGCTCATTCATTACCTGGCATCCTTTCCCCATAATTCGATCGTTTTCACCTGGTTTTCTTCCTCCTATAGACTGAAAATAAGCACAGCCCTTATATATGACTTGCCTCTTTCTCTAAGTTAGTCTGATAAAAGCGTATTTTATGTATGCAATAATTTTTTCTTTTACAAAACATTACTCTAGCTTTACATCTTCTCAATTATGTTCGGTAATGTGCCCATTTTGCTGCTTTATTTCTCTTGCCTTTATTCTCTCCCCACCCCTGAGGTCAGCGCGTTTTCTTAGAACATCTTGGTCTCTCTGCCTGCACATAATGGACCACTGCATTTCAGCAGCTTCAGACCTTCACATTTAAAAATCATGAACTCTCAGAGATATAGGATGGCTTTTCGCAAGAGAAATATCACTGGGAAATGAAGATTTTTGTGTACAAAAGAGATGCAACACCAATTTAAATGTCTCGTGTGCTCTTATATGCTTGTGCCTCAGCCCTGACCTTGCAGGTTGGAATTTGCAGCTAATGGACCACCTGGTAACTTTTGATTTTTCCCAAGATTTCTAGAAGTGACTATCTCATGGCTCATGCCAGGAGCCATCAGCCTCTCAACCTTTAAAAGGGCTAATGGCTCATGGACACCTGACTTCCAGCTGTAGGAATATGGTATTTTAAATTGCTGCCTTTCTTGTCCATTCAAATCTTGCCCCTATCAAGGGAATGTATGCCCATTAATCAACAAAACACACAGGATGAAAAATGATTATTTTTCCTTCTGATTCTTCTTCAGAATCAAGTCCATTTGTCTTATACTTGCAGGCTCTGGACAGTTTAACGAAATGCTGACATGTACTAATGATGGGCAGAGAACTGCAGCACTTGTGTTCACAGGGTTACTGTCTCCTCATCTCAGATTGAGGAGATCGGTGCACTATTGTGATGATTTCAAGGTACTACAGGCAAAACACAAGACATTTTGAAGCAGACTCTTCGGAATTTTTGAGCACCGAGAAAAATGGAATTAATATACTAGAGAATTTACACATTTTTACAATGTAAAATTGACCACCTGTGAGGAAAAGCAGCAATGAGTATATGAGGCAATAGGTGTCTGCAGTACCTTACAGAATAGATAAAAAACATCTGTTAAAGTCCTGCGGTTTTCTCAGTCTGATTCCCCTGTTCCAGCCAGTTTGCAGAGCTTTGCCACCTGTGGTGTCACAAAGTCTACAATGAAAACATGTTATAAACATAAGAGGCATAATTATCAAAATAAATAGCTGGATGGGCTAAATTATACTGCCTCTCGGAGCTGCAAATACAACATATACCAACACCAAATTTGTGTAAATTCCTTGACACACAAAGATCAGTTACAGTTTGGTTTTGGCTCAGTGTCAGAAAATTTAGCCTGTAGCACGGCGTGGGGTTGTTGTGACCCAGGGGCAGGACCCAGCACTTAGCTGGTAAAGTGTCTTTCCAAAGAAACCTTATGCATCACAGACACTGAGAAAATACTTAAAAAGAGAAGGTGGAGTAAAAAGATAAAGTGGAGTTTCTTGTCATCAGCCTTCTCCCTCTGATGAGCTTCTGGGATGGAAACTGAGTTTAGTGTCATATACCTACTAGTTGCCTCACTCCTAATCTGCATGTATTTGCTTTAACACTCGATCATTTCCATGGTGGAAAGAAAGATTATACTTTCTCACTTTCCGGTTTTCTCCAGGACTGAACAGGATTTGGTATCAAATCCACGGGTACAGGTTTACTACTTGGACCCACAGAGAATGATTTCAGCGAACGCCTGCTGTGGAGCCTCCTGCTTTTTTAAAGGTATGTGGCCAAAGAACACTGAGTGAAGCAGGTTTTTGTCTTGCTTCTCTCCTGCTAACTGCCAAATGTATTTTTAGCAATATGTCTCTCTGGCTCTGCCAACTTCATTCTTAGTGAGCACTAATAAGTGCTGGCTATTGCTCTGGGACCACAGCTTCAGCTCTCAGGCTGACTCTGCTTGTCTGCAAGAGCCTGACTACAGGGAACTGCATCACACAGTCTCAATGGCAGGTTGACAGTTTTTCAAGAACTTCTTGAACCTGATTCAGACACAGATTACTGGCGGGACAGCACCCTGGTCCAAAACCCTCCTGGGTATTCGCCTCTTACGCACTGAAGTCCTGTTGCTCTCCCCTGGGTGGACAAATGGTGGGGTCATAGCCAGGGCAGAGCAAGAAAGGTATGTGCCCTGCACCCATGGCAGGGGTAACAAAAGGAGGTAAATACACCAGAACTTTGGTAATTCCTGTTGCTGCGTATGCAGCCAGCTGAGCAGGCAATAATGGCAGCAAAAAGTTAGGAAGGCTGGGGTCAGAAGGAGGAAAGGGAGGAAGAGAAGAAAATAGGAGATGTGGTAGTGCCACGTCTTCTTCCTTACACATTGGCCCTGTGCCCAAATGTTATCCGTCCTCCCATGTGCCCACTGCAAATAAAAGCAGGATGAATATGGTGCATCCAGGCTGCACAGCCTGAACGTGGCTTTGATTTTTTCCTTCCTTCCGTCACATACTCGGGCTCATTCCCATGCTGAGCTGAGGGACACAACTGGCTGGGCCAGCCAGCCTGGGGCAAAGGGGCTGTCCCTGGGGTAGTCCTGTGTTTTCACCCCAGCTCTTTCGTGACACCTGGGTGTTGTATTGTACTCAAGAAATAAAGGAGGTGGTAAATGATCATTGTTAGAATATTATAGGTATATAGTTTATACATATTCTAGTTTAGCTAGCCTATAGTTGAGCATATAGCAAGACCATTATAGTTTAGTTAGACCATATATTTTTAGTTAAGCCACTTGGCAGTTATGGGATCAAAAAAATATCAGCGGAACAAGACAGGGAACCGAGACTTCCATCGACAGAAGGGTGGGAAAAACAATGTGAGTACCAAGCAGCTGAAAAACATACATTTTACTTATATTGAGATGTTATAATCATAATCCAAATGCCTTTTATAGTTTGAACTGTTTCATAGCCTTGAGTTGAATAATGAGAGATCTCACACTTTGATTATAACTCTCTGACCCTGAATGGTGCTCATGCAGAACTTTCTGCCCACAAATTTCCATACTCTTCCTGAAATATAGTCATGGAACTTAGATAAGGCAAAGCAGAGCCAAAATAGGTAGTTGCCTTATTAGAATTTGTTTGACACCATCTCTACTCTTGATTTTATGTATCTGCCTTCCTTCTTTTACACTGGCTTTTATTTTCTTCTGTATTCACAGAATCATAATTTGCGTACAGCAGTTCAGCGCGCAACTGCCAGTGTCACATCTGTATCACATTGTTCATTTATCAATTCTGCTGCATGATTAGACAGCACAGTATGATTTTTTTGTCTGTTGCCATGAAAACCTCATCTTTGGGGATAACTCCCTGAACTCTTGATTTTCCAGTTTGTACCTGGAATTCCACACTGAAACTGGTGGAGGGCTCTGCTGGTTTCTGAGCTAATGCAGACAAAGAAGGCCAAGTGGGGAGGAACGCAGGGGCTTCAGAGGGTGGGGAAGTACCCAGTCTATTGGTCTATTTAACACTCACAGGCTTAGGACAGCATCTGTTTCACTACTTTTTTTTTTGCCCTGCTAGGCTTTCAGTGCATTACTGCTGCCTTCCTGTGCCCAAGAGACTCTTTCTGTTAGGATGCTTCATGTCATGAATTATAAGACAAGTCAGAAGGGCCTTACTGACCTTTGCCCAGGCAGGGCTGCAGTGTGCTTCCCCTGTTTTCTCATCAAACCCATGGTAGAGGCATCTTAAGAGTGTTTCAGAGCTGAACGAAGTGTGTGTGTCCTTTGCAGTCCTTAGCTAATATCTAAATGATTAAACAATATCTTGTAGTTTCCTGGGACTTGGTGGATCTCCCCAGGTCATCAGCAGCTGTAACTTCCCACTGCTGAGTCAGCAGCTGCCATGAACCTCCCTGGCATTAAATCAACCTGAGTGGATCTTCCTTATTTTAGATATGCATATTAAACAAAGACCCAGAAGCTGGCTGCAGTAAAGGTGACCTGCAGAAAAAGCACTGAGTCCTCTCTAATGATCTGTAATCCTTATATTTGTGGACTGTGTTTTCCTTGCAAAAATTCCCATAGTTCTAGTGCTATGGTACTGGCTCCTGGACTGTGAACAGAAATGTGTTAACTACATTTTCTGTAACATCCATCATATGCTGCTGCTAGCTCTGTTGTTTTTGCCTACCAGTACAGATGTTCCCTGAGCTTATCAGGAAAGTACCTACCACTTTTTCACTGCTCTCTGCTTGTTCATATCAACCCCGTTTTGTATTACATTCTTCCTTTAGTGTTTCATTAGTTGTACTGGGAAGGCTGTTTTGACAATTCGCAAGATTTGGATTTGCTCCCATTTTACAGTGTCCTGTTTTCCGGGATGACAATTCCTGCAAATCCATGGACACGGTTACTTGTATGGAGATATAGGTCCAGGAAGGGTATTCCAGACATGCCTTGCCTAGTGAAGAAGCGATCTTTGTCAAAATACAGTGGTATGCAACACCTGTGCTCTACCCAAAACCCCTCCAGAAGGCACAGAATGTCCTGAGTTGGGAGGGACCCACAAGCATCATTGAGTCCAACTCCTGTCCCTGCATACAACCCTGAAATTCAACAGGGCATGTTTGCCCCTGGCTTACAGAAGCATACCCCTTAGGTGAAACTGTCTCAGCATGGGCTTAAGTATCTCAGCTCTCCATACAAATCTTATGTCCTCTTTATTGAACTCAACCTTACTGGGAAGCAAGTACTTTTTCCCAATGTTAACCTGCTGCTGCATAGCAGGGCACAGATTGTTGAGAAATTGTGCTCTTTGCCTTCGTGTGCCCTCACCACTGGAGCTGATCATGGGTTTAGGAGGAGTGGAAATGTTATTTGTAAGCCATTTAACTCACTGCTTACAACTTCCCATTTGTCTAAAGTAGCTAACAGCAAGTCCACACCGTACGGCCAAAACAGGTGGTGGCTGAAGGTGCCCTTAGGTAATACTTCTTTCTCTGTGCCCAAAACTCTTGTGGAGTTCACTTCCTTCTCCAGCTTTCTCTTTGGCTACTGTAATCTCACCTGTTCCACACTTTGATGTAGCATCTGAAGAAACAGGCAAATCAAAGAGAATCAGCAAAATTCTGGAAAAACCTCACATGCCAAAGTTGGAAGCTTGGGTCACATAAATTGTTAGGCAATACAGTTCAGGGAATTATAGAATTATAAAATATCTCAAGTTGGAAAGGACCCGTAAGGATCATTAAATCCAGCTCCCGAAAAGGGGACGGGGAAGACTATAAATGCATATGGTTGAGCATCTGTGACAGATTACCATATGCAAAAAGCAGGGTCCAGACTCACACCCACCAGCAGGCTGCTGAGGGCCAGTTATTTGTCCTCGAGCACTGATTGAATGCGCCAGGGCTGAAGATCAAAGCTGGAGATGTTTATGGGTGGATGCAGACGTTTCTGAGGCACTTGCTGGACCCAGATGAAGCTGCGAAGCTGTCAGCAAAGCCTCTGTGTCCCCATGCTTGAGGATGCCATACATACAAGGCGCCTCTCAGCTCTTGGCTGAGTTTGGGGNTTGCAGCAATCAGGCATGTATATTTTGGCAGAACCACAGAGTTTGCACAGAGCCTGCTTCCTGCCTGCCCACTCGGTTTTGGTTTTTGTTTTTCTCTTTAATGAGGTCATGACAAACTGGCTGATCCAAAATCTTTCAAGGACGAAGTGGTGGGGCAGAAGGTTATGATGTGCTGCAATTATTCCACAGCTGAGTGTAATTAGGCCACAGAATAACTACAGCTTCTGTAACCAGTCTTCATTTCCATGTTTTTAAAGTGAACTCCTGCAGTGGTAATGTTTTGAAGATAATGNTGGGGAAGGGTCTTACTGTAATGACCATTTGCTTTGAAGAGTCCTGCCCCACTGACACGATGCACTGTCCCTTTCTGGCTGGGGTGACAAACTGTCATTTCTTCTCTATTTCTTTCCTTTTGCCTCCAGCCCCCTCCTTACCCCGCCCCCCCCCTTTTTTTTTTTTNTGCCTGCCCACTCGGTTTTGGTTTTTGTTTTTCTCTTTAATGAGGTCATGACAAACTGGCTGATCCAAAATCTTTCAAGGACGAAGTGGTGGGGCAGAAGGTTATGATGTGCTGCAATTATTCCACAGCTGAGTGTAATTAGGCCACAGAATAACTACAGCTTCTGTAACCAGTCTTCATTTCCATGTTTTTAAAGTGAACTCCTGCAGTGGTAATGTTTTGAAGATAATGACCTTTGGGGTTTTATTAGACTATTTTGCTTGAAGCAGGGAAAGGATTTATTTCATTTTACTGTTGCTGTGTAAATGTTTTAATGCATGCTATTTTATAAATAGCTCAGTAGGAAAATTTATGTTAAAAAAGGGTAATTTTTACAACCTTTTTCCAAAACAGTAAAGAACGTATTTTCAGCAACATGTAACAAAACCACCAAGTACAGACACTCGAGTTAGTTAAGAAGTTTCTCTTCATGTTAGATAAAAAGTTGTTATCTTTCTGAAAGGTCTCTTGACTGCCAGTAGTGCTTATTTCAGCTGACAGTAATCACAGTTTTGTAAACATAACTTAATTCTATCCAAATACTTTACTATGTAAAGCCAGGTCACAAGGGATGCTGAAAATTTTCTGTGTTCCTATGACAGTCAATAAAATCAAGAAACATTTATCTCCTTTCAAAAACTGGACCTCGAACTCTCCCACATGTAAATTTGCTCCAATTCATCTTTTCATCGTGACAATGGGTCACCTACCCAGTAACTCCATTGGCTTGAAGAGTGCCAGCAATAAAGCAGTGTAATTTATCAATAATAAGACTTAAAAGGTCTCTTATAATGATGCTAATCCTGGCAGCATCCTGCTCTGATGGAAGCACGCTGCCCTCATCTCCTGTAACAATATGGAGATCGAAGTGGTACCCTGGGTGCACAGTGTATAATACATGATGGCTTTGATTCCAGAAACACAGAGTTTGGGACACTTCCAGCTCTCTGGCCTTTATTGGGGGATCTCTGGCACAAAGGCTGCCAGGGACACATCCTGCCCTGGCTCATGCTTTCTGTGTTAGAAATGGATGTCTGCTGGAATTTTCTCTTGTGTCAGCAGTGCTAAATGCATTTCTTCACCAACAATTTCTCTTGGACAGATTTCAGTGCAAGAAAGAGGGGTGCTCCTGTGGTACCCTCTCATCTACTTGCTTGTAGGAGTCAGAAATGCTCTCTGTACCTTCTCCTTTATTTTCCAGCCTCCTCCTTTCAAGGAGGCCATTTCATCTACTTTAATTACCTCTTGAGCAAAAGCTCTGCCCTAACATCCTACAGGCATCATGGCTTGGGGAAATCTCTTCTTCTCCTGGCCCTTCTCCCATGAGGTCCAGTTAGCTGTGCTCTGGATAGGGAGTGACTAACTCTCACTTTATCCAACTATAAAATTTAAAACAACGCATTTTAGAAGCGCATGACTCAAGGAAAACAAATTGATGCCTAAAAATAGAAATGTGAAACAACAAATAAAAATGAACACGATTTGATCTGGAAGTCTTCTGTGCATGGAATTTCAATTCAATTTTGTGGTGAGAGAAGCTACCAGGACAGAGATCTGTATTTAAGATAAATTGTCTGGGAGGGAGGAAAAAAAGTTTGCAAAAGTTTATGTCTGAATTTAAAAGATGTTCCTTGCCTGGGCATCACTGATCCCAACACTTCCTGACTTTGAGGTTGTGTAATCTCAGTGTTCTTCTAAGTAGATAATTTCAGTTTACATTCCTGCAATACATGTCCTTTTCTTAAAATGAGGTATGTGAGATTTTGCTGATAATATTTTGAGCCACTATTAGAGTTTTTTGGTTACTCCCCGGCACAGATCCCTGTGCCTTGAAAAATAGGTTAAATAGTAGTGAGGCTGGGTACCTTTCTAAATGAGTAAGGGTAAAGGAATAATAAAGAGCAAAGATGCAGGAGGAAGAAATCGGCATCTTTTTAATTTAGTTTGTTGGTGGATTTCTCCAAACAGAATTTCTTCAATGACATGGTTTTGTCTACACTTCGCCTAAGGACTATGTCTCAAAGCAAGAGTGATCTTTAACAGCACCCTGTGATACTGGTGAGAAGGCAAGGGGCCAACTGGTATAATGAACCATTTATGCCTGCCTCTGAAGAAGCTCTCACTTTTTCACTTTGACTGGAGATCCTCTAAGTTCCACTGGGCCAATCCGAGACTTAGATACGTCGCTTCAGGGGAAATGACACTGACATGTGAAACATGGAGCTCTGAAAAGACATACCTGGTATTTCAAGCATTTTTGATTTGGTTTCTTTGTTTCTTTGCTTCTTTGCTCAACTGAATTCCTCAGTAAATGGGACACAGTTATATCAAAGCTGTTTGAAGTGACTCTCATGACTATACTTTTCCATACTGGACCAGTTACATCATTGACTATAACTCTCATGCAGCTCAAAGGTGGAGACACGCAGGGCAGGCAGCTGAGACAAATGCAGCTGCTGCACAGATAAGTTATTTTCGTCCAGTGCAGATGTTGCAGTGACTGTGTTTTCCCACAACTGCAACACACTTATCAGTGAACAATACACTGAAGAAGCTTGTAGTTTAATTTTAGGGCCAAAATCAAATTATTATATACAGCCCCAGGTCCCACCAGGGATAATAAAAGATTTGGGCTCCTTCTTTTTTTTTAGGTTTGCTTATGAATTTGGCATTTGATGAACTACTCCTCTGAGAACAAACAGTTTTGTAATGCAGGTTCGTGATCTTGTTTTATAACAGACTTTCTGTGTGATGTGATAGAGAAGACAGACTGCTTCATAATTAACAGAGAGAGGCTACTGGTCTTCCCTACAGGTCTTGCCAAGACTGTTCGTTTCTGAGTTGCTTAGATGTTATTTTGAGGTGGTTTCTACTGTACACAGAACATTATGAATTCACTGAGATGGGCGTGTATTCAGAAAGAGGTGCTTTTCAAGCTTTGCTAGAAGATGGAGAACACAATAGTTTTATCAGGACTACATTTATTGTATCAACTGACACTCAACTAAAGAAAACGAATGCTGGGAAGACTTCACTGTTCTCTGAATTGTGTGTATCTGTGAACTGACCTAGAATTTCCAAAGACTCTCCTTGTTTTGATGTCGTGCTTTAGTTATAACTTTCACCATTTCAAAAGCGAAGTCAATTCATTAACCATCAAAAAAAAAAAAGCAAGAAGCATGCATGTGCTCTAGCAAACTACAAATACTGGCATGTTCCTTGTCGTAAAGAGTTTAAAAGCAAAGGATACAGAAGACAGAAGATGCAAAATTGAGTGTGCATCACAATCTGAAGTCTCATCTAATTATGGAGATTAGCAGTGCTGCCCGCTGGGAATGACTGACAGCTCCCCCAGAAAACCATTACTAACTGCTGTACATTCACCAGCGGCAACAAATGGCGTAAAAATCATCTGTTCAAGCTGTTTGTTCCAATCCAACACCTGTTGGTGGCGTTTCCTGAAAACATCAAGCATCCCGTGTGACATAAACTATGTTTTTATGTTTTTTTTGGTTTTATTCTTCCTTGTTCTATGGGTATGAGTGGGTATTTAAACAGCAAAACCCTATCACAGAAGTGAGGTAAGGTCAGCGTTCAAAGCACTGAGTTCTGTGCAGTTCCTTTGTGTGCATCCTCACTGCCACAGCCGCCTTCTCACAAGCTATGTCCCTCCCCACCACCATACCCCAGCTTTATTCAAGGCTCAGTTTAATGTCAGTATTTTATTCATACTCAGTGTCTGATTTTCAGATGAATAATTTCCTTTTGGTCTCCTCGTAGTATTTATCATAACCATATCCAGTGCTTTATAAGGAGTCCATATGCCTTCATAAAATTCCTGTGAAATCATAGGAACAGAGTTGCCCTTCTGTTAACAGTAAGTTAATTCAAAGTCCAGGGAAGGTAGGAAAGTAACAGGTAACCTATGCTGTAATCAAAAGTTTTGCCATTTTGGGTGTCTTGCCCAGCCTAGGCACTGCAGATAGACCATGGGACAGTGATATCAGTGCTGGAGTTAATTAAGAAGAGGGCTCAAACTCTTTACTTTTATACAACCAGAATCACCAGACAAAGTGCATACACACAAAACAACCAACAAAAGGCACTGAGCACATTCCTTTCCTTGTTGACATTCCTGACTAAAATGGTTCAGACCACAGTCAAAGCAGTCAGGAATCACATCACACTTACGCTGCTGTTGTGATACCCTTTGCACTGCCAAGAAGCAAATTCAGAGTGTGATTCAGCACAAAACTTCCACGTATTCCTGTTTCGTCCAGCATGGCATTTATGTTAAGCCTTTGACCAGAACCATATTTTTCCTTCTTGCACATAAAGGGAAAATAATACAGTGAAACAGAGTTACAGTCTTGAATTCCCTGGCTTCCTAAAAGCACCTTCTGGATAGCTGCATCATGTCAGTGGTGTGGAATACCAGCTGTCTGAGGCTGCCAAGACGTTTTGGGATTTACCCCACAAGGACATGCCTGAGAAACTGCCAGAAAATCTGGTGTTGAGTATCATCCTCCACAAAGACTGAACTCTTGATGAATTAGTATGTCTTGCTTGCTCTTTCAGGTTTTGATGCTGTGCTATTTGCTTTCATCTTAAACATTTAAACAGAAATATTCTGCTACAGTTTATTCTTTCAAAAAGCCATTCCTGTAATAACGTTTGTTTTAAACCAATATAGTAACCAAGTCCCTTTGTAGCAATTAATATTGAAGTCATATAAACAAGAGCTGATGATGGTTCTTTGCTCATTTCTATGATGGCACAAATTTGGTGTCAGTTTTCCTTAATCAATTGCTCATGATTTATGGTAGCACAAGTGAAAGCAGGATCTAATGTTTTAATGGCTTCACATATTACCAAGCAGTCTTGTAAAAAGTAAAGATTTTGTGATAGATTTATTTGAAGCGAAAAAACAGAACCAGGCTTTTAGTCTCCAGAGTTGGCACGTGTATGTCCTGCAGTGAAGGAATAAAGTCACCTTGCTCTTACCTACCACTTTAAATAAAAGATAGGAAATTCTAATATCTTTCTAAAAAACATTAGATGACTTCTGCTCTCCAAATCAGTATGTTCACTTAACATGCAGTGAGCTAGACTTGAAAGGTCACAAGGTAGCACTGAATCATTATCTATCTGAGAGAATTAAGGGATAAGGGGGAAAAAAGGCAAGTCTATTTTTAGCTTTGAAATTTATGGCCATGATAGCATCTGGCCAAATTAAAGCGATCTGATCAAAAAGCTAAAAGGCAAGGATATCTATTCTTCATGAGTCTTTGAAAACAGTACAAACCAAGATGTTGGAGCCATAGGTTTAATCTTACCTTCAACTAAAAGATTTACTAAAGCCTGTGGCAAAGAATAAGTGTTAACAGATCAATTCCTCTTACAGAATTGCAATTCTACCTATTCTCTTACATTTGTTATTAATTTAGAAGCACAGCTCCATGTAACAGGCAATTTAGGATGGGAGCAAAGCAATTTATCTTTGTATAATAAGGCCACGTGAAACTATACAGCCATTAAGAGCTTCTGTGTGGCCTCCGAGTTGTAAGATAAGGCTGCTTTAAGTAGCTGAAGACAGTCAAGTCATTCAGTCTCCTACCCCTCTTCCCTTAACCTGTAGGGAAGGAACTGCTTAAGCACTTTATAAAGAGTTATGTCCGTGTATAAGGCTGTATATCAGGATGCATTTTTAAGGAAAAGATAATTCAAAGGAGGTTTGAGTACTGTGGTAGCTGAGGTCACTTTGATAGGTTGTACAATTAGTACCATAATCCAAATTTACTTCTCAGGGCACTTCCGTCCCCTGCAGTTTTGCTCCCTATCATGGGTAGACAGTTCCATTATTCCAGTAGAAGTTAATTTTCCAGGGGAGCCATGGCCACAAAAGTATGTTACCTGCATGAAAGGTGGAAGACTAGGCTCAACACATGAGTGCAAATGCTGATCTCAACTCTACTCAAAGGGAATTTCTGTGGCTTGTTGATGGTACTGACTTGGAGACCTGCGTTGTTAAGTAACAGCTGCCACACTATCAACTAGACAGAGCTTTTTGAAAGCCTTACAAAATATATTTTTTCTCTTCGTTGGTGCAGGCTGTGAGTGCCAGATTTGCTTAAAAACAGATTGTAAAATAAAATCTCACGTGAAAACATCTTGTTTCCCCAGCAGATGTCCCCATGTTGGCCCACACCATGGAATCACCATACACTGGCAGCAGCAGCGTGGAAGGGTCACCAACCAATTTCCTGCACTGTTCACAGAAGCAGAGGAAGAAAGTCTTTAATGAGCATGGTAAGAAATAGGGTCTGCTGGTCAGAAAAATTAAATTGGCAGTGCTGGTAATCTTAAAGTTGTGTGAGAACAGGATCCATGGCTATCTATTTTGGGCCAAAATTACGCAGAATTTCTTTTTGTTTCTTCTGACATCCTTGCTGTAATGCCATGTGTAGTCTTTTAACAATGAGCACTAAAGCAATCCCAGACACCGATGACATTGTTTCTCTGGCATCATAGAAACTGATCTTATGTCTGGCTTGTCTCATCAGATTTCTCTTATATTGGAAGAACTTTTCTGACTAGATCCTTAGAAAACTGAATCCTGGTGGTCAAGGTTTCCATATCTATATTCCTTCAAATCATATACCAGACATAAATCATTCCCTTACCTGACAGAAACTTCAATGTACTTGGGTTTTTTTGACGTAATTTTCACACACAGACAAACCTTCCCCAGTTAGTAGGTTTATTTTCGTAGCGCCACAGCAGTTTCCAGTATTTTGCCAGATCATTTGAGACTTTATGTCTTACAAACACTTGGGCCTCTGAAAGGCATTGTCTGCCCATCAGCTGTTATTTCTGTAACAAACAGGCAATGCCTGTATGGCAACGGCATCATTAACTTCTTGTTCTCCATGCTTCTTGCTCACCTTTGGTCTACAGTGGCAGATGCCAACTGAATCTCTTTAGCCACAGTGCAGTTATGTAGAAATTTAGTTCTGAGCGTGGATCCTATGCTTTCTCCAGGGTTTATTGTGTTCAAAGCATGGGAAAAACAAGAATAAGGAGGCTAACATACAAGTTTAGCTGAGCGATTCCCGTCTATCTTTCCTGTTAGGGCTGATGCACCTATAGAGATGCATATAAGTGCAGTGTGGATATTATCTGGTGAGAACAGGCACAAGCGTTCCCTTCATTGTACCTCTCTGTTCTTTATATTTTGCGCTTAACTGTTTCTGCATGGTCTGCAATGCACAATTGTAGAAATAATCTCAAAATACTCTGCTAAAGGAGGTTACAGTTAGGTTAACAAAAAAAATTATTGAAAGAGCCAGCATTATTACAAAGTTCTCTCTCTATGGGCAAGTGTATGTATAGAAAGAAGATAAAGGCTTGCATGCAACACACTGAGTGCTCTTGTAGCTCACACTTTTGCTATAGAAAAAGAAGCTCACGCTGGATAAATGCATCTCTTTTTTCTGGAACTGTGCCAATGTGTCCACGTGACAATATCCTAACAAAAGAGAGAACAGGAAAGCCACTTGTAAACAAGCTATATTGCTATAGCACAAGGACATTTACTAGGTTAGCATATGCAGCTTTGACTCCAGATTATAGTCATGGTATTAATCTGTGCTGTAAATTTACATGACACCATTTTAAATCAGTTTCAGATGGAAATGGAAAATATTTAATTCCTGGTTGCATGGTCATCCAGGAGCCTTAAGGGTTTCTAGAGAATCTGAAGTATGTGGATTTAACAGTGCAATGGGTGTAATATAGCCCCTTTCAGTGTAATGGGTCAACATTAAAGCAAGGTAAGCAATATGATGGTAACTGAGTTCTGAAAAAGCCTCTTTGAAAGGTAAAATTTTAAAGTGAAATATCTCATTGTAGTGACTCACTTAATTTAGCTTCTTTACACACATCCTCCCCCTGCACTGATAGAACAGAAAATTATTTTTACAATTGGAAAGCTTAAAGGTACGGCTTCTACAACCACTTTCAGGAACAAGAGAGATGCCGGTGTATTTTGAATACTGATTTAAATTTGGGCATCTGAAGGTGAATGCTAAGTTGAAGCAAACTAATCCTTGCTTAGAGAAGGAGGTTTTTTCCCCTCACACCTCTAGAAAATGAAACCTTGCCATGCTGTTTATCCTTTCAACACTTCTTATCAGGTATTGAACTGTACTCAGTTCAGAGCTACCACCCTCATTTCAAAGAGCTGAGTTTTTCTTTCCATACATAAGAGCACTGCAACTGTGTCACCACTTTACTAATCCCGTGAGTTTAAAGCATTTCAGCTCGTGATTCCTGAATTGCCTTTTTTCTTCGTTGCAGATTCAACATTGTTTTTTCATCTGCTGTTGGCATCATCTTTCAGATAAAACCCAGGCAGGTGTTGCTCCAGTGCTCCCTTCTATCCTGTAACTTTCACTTGGGATAGGAGTGTAGTCATTACTAAGTAAAGAAATGCATCCTGTCAGCAATTAGTAACCAAAGGATATGTAGGCAATATAATCCTGTCAGCAGTTACTGACCTAAGGATATACGAGCAGGGGACTAGTACCAGGTCAGTCTGCTCCTTAAAAAAAATACTAGAGTGATTTGAGGATCTCCTTACCAGGAGCTGCTATCTTTGCTGTTTGAACATCCTGGGACACCCATACTTAGTTACTTTTGTTTAACATACATCTTGAAACTGTCAGATAGAGTGTTCCTTGGATGAACTTTGCTCATCATAAGCTCATTATAATACTAAAAATCACACCCACGGGTCAAAATACCCCTGCCCAGGTGAAGGCCCCAACCCATGAGCACGCATTGTACAAGAAAATGATTGTGTAACCATATGTAAATTACTGACCAGTCCTGGAAAGGGGGTGGAAACCTGGGGAGGTACCAGCCAAAATTGAAAGTATAAATTATGTAAGTACTCTGAAGAAGGTGTGCTAGTTTTAGAGTTTCACCACAGAGCTCCCGATATTGCACAGTCTCATTATAAAATGATATCTCACCTCTTTGTGTATATTCAGCTGCTTGCACAACAGGTGAAGAACCCTGCTTTTCGGATAACAGGAGAAGCTGCTGGCCTAGTCACGTCCCCCTCCACACTTTTTGTACACACACTCCTGTCCCCCATCTGCCTCTGTACTCTGCTTGCTTCCCTTGCACTGCCCTCCTGTTGTGTACTATATTTCTGCCATGCCATATGTCCTCACACATCCTTCCAGTCTGGATTTTGCCATTTCCCTTTTTTTTGGTCTGCTGGCAGCTCCATGGCCATTCCCGTCACTCAGCACCTCCCTGGTACCTGTTGTTGCCCACACACACATGTCCCCCCTCTCCCGGTCACGCTTGACCCTGAGCATTGACCACACTTGGATCACTTTGCTGGAACACAAGAGGTTCCACTTAAGTTTGAGAAGAAACTTCTTCTCAGTGAGGGTGACAGAACACTGGAACAGGCTGCCCAGGGAGGTTGTGGAGTCTCCTTCTCTGCAGACATTCAAAACCCGCCTGGACACCTTCCTGTGTAACCTCATCTGGGTGTTCCTGCTCCGGCAGGGGGATTGGGCTGGATGAGCTTTTGAGGTCCCTTCCAATCCCTGACATTCTGTGATTCTGTGATACTGTGATCCAGAGGTGCCACTACAGAGGTAAATCCTGGCTGCTTGAGGTACCTGCAGCCCTTCAGCTTGAGCTGCATGGAGCACAAGATTGTCTAGAAACCAAAGCGTCCTTCAAGGGTTCGCAAAGGCTTGCAGCTTATAGTAACCACCATGAGGCTGCCATGGCCCTCCAGTTAAAGCAGCTCAGATGTATCTGCCTCCTCTACAATGCTGCGGTTTAGTCCCAATCTAGACATACCCCCAAGGGCTACCACCTTTCCCCAGGGGTTGATAGGTTTCACCTCCATTGGAGAGCGTGGCATCTAACCCATCTCCGAAGGGCACCTCATCTTACACTGGCAGCAACTGCGAGGGTGAGGGTGCCTCATGATTTCAGTGCCACAGACAACAAGGAGACACAGCAGCCACTTCAAATAAGAACAAACCAGCTGCCTGGAAAAGGTTTACACCTCCCCTTATTGTTATGTTTAACTTTTCCAATAGCCCAGGCAGTGAAAGAGGATTAAATCTGCAAAAGAAGCAACACAGTATTTCTAACAGACAAGTTCGTGGTCCCTCTTTTATAGCACGCATTAATTTAACAAGCAGGTTATATATAAATATATATCGTGTTAGTCTGTCCTTCAAGTGAAATATCCAATAGCTTATTATTACTGCTTATGGTAGTGTGTGAGTGTGTCTTGGTCTCCTACACAAAATTCCACATCCGTATGTCACTCTCAAACAAATGTTACATTTTGGGGTTTTTTTTGTCTATTACTATGGCAGAAGTTTGGTTTTGATACCTATTTTGTATTTTTAAATATGTAAATATTTACCCTGACAAACTAGCTTAGGGTAGAACAAGATCTTCTGCATGAACAAGATCTTCTTCATGCATGGAAGAGACCATCAAGTTGAGCTTCAGCAGAATTGGCCGTGACCCTTTCTGTGGGGCTGAACTTCAAGACTTTGCTTTGAACCAGGATCCATCTCCCCAAAGAATTTTAATTGTTTATGTTAATGGGCTTTTGTTTCTACTACTCTGTATAGTGCTAAGTCTTTGCAGGAAGTGTGAAGATACACCACCTCCAGAAGCATGGAGTACCAAATGTGTGTTCTTTAAACACATCAACAAGATCAGGAAACAGCTGCAGAGACCGGATTGCAGAACACAGCCAGGCTAAATGAACAGCCACTACCCTGGTATAAGTTCTTCATTAGCTGACGAAGCCAACCTAAGCCTACTATATCCAGTTTTAACTGCAGATCAGACACAAGAAGTCTAATTCAGGCAAGCTATAAATTACACTACATGCTCATTCTTTGTCATGATCTCCAATCTGTTCCTCGGGTGAAATCTTGGAAATATTTCTTTCACTACTATATTAAGCCAAGAATATGGTATGGATTTTTGTGGAAGTAATGATCCGTTTTACAGGCTTATGAATCTATACAAATGTTGTATTATCAGGCTGCAAGGTCTACCTTCTAAAATGACATTTTCTACCACATTTAGGATTCCAGAAGAAAACAATGTTTCTGCTTAGGTCACATACAATTCTTAAGAAAAATAGGATTTCCTACTGCAATGCCATCTTTGACATTTTCCTGAGGCTTTAGGATTAAATATAGCTAGCCTTGCAATGAAGCTGTCTCAGTCTTGACTTTTCCATATTTAAGTGTTCCAGAAGTTAGCTTCAAGATGTAGTAAGCCTATTCAGTGGCACCCACAAGGTCAACTGTATTTTCCAGCATGTGCAGAAGTTAGGAAAAGCCTTAAGAAACTGTCTTATCCTGCTAAGATCAAGTCTAGCTGCAGGTGCATGCTCCCCTAAAAAATATACTACAAGTCTGACCTTCTCATTCTGCATAGCCAATACCAGCCTGTGCACGGAAGGATCATGAACTTGCTTGTGCGCTGACTGAGAGAGGAAAGCACAGCACAGAGAGGGATATTTGGGCAGAGCTGTACTACAAATTGCTCCAGTACTATTCATTCTCTGGATGCTTTTGCCCTACAAGGATCTCCTCCAGCTGCCTGTTTTGTACTCACTCACAGACCTGTAGTCTGCATCTTACCCTTTGCCATTTCACAACAAAGATGAAATTCTCCATCAGCTGCAAGGACAAGCAACTAGTTTTAATTCTTTACACCTCTGGCCTCCCACAACTCCATTCTCCTGTTCCTAGTGCCATGCTGCGACGTAGAAACAGGTCCTCTGCGTTGCTGAGCCAAGGACCTGTGCTTCCTATTGTAGGATTTAGTTCAAGGGAGAGTCCTATGAACATTTTAGACATAACCTGTCTAGAGCAGGACATCACCATCACCTGCACAGAAGGCATTCCAAAGGCGGGCACAGCAGTCCCCACCAGCACTGGTGAAGTCCCCTGAGTGCACTGCACTGCACGGATGGAGGCTCAGCTGTGCTGAGGACCTGGGTCAGCCCTGGGCCAGGGACGAGAGGTTCATCGCTGTTTTAACTCTAGACTTCAGCCTGAATTTGTAATTCACATGAGAGGAAGCCCCTTTGAAGCAAAGGATTTTTTTAACACCACTTTCATTACCAATATTCACTGGCTTTTCAGACAACTTAAAACCAATATTTTCTCTCAAGCTGCTTTCTCACCTCAGCACCAGGCACTAATCACCCTGTTCACCAGACAGCTGAGGGCTACAGAGGAGCTCTCTTCCAAGGACAGCCTTCACAGGGTGAATCATAGAATCGTTTTGGTTGGAAGAGACCATCAAGATAATTGAGTCCAGCTATTAACCTCGCTCTGGTACTAAACCAGGTCCCTAAGAACCTCATCTATGTGTCTTTTAAATGCCTCCAGTATGGTGACTCAACCACTTCCCTGGTCATCCTGTTCCAGTGCTTCACAACCCTTTCCGTGAAGAAATTTTTCCTAATATCCAGTATGAACCTCCCCTGGCACAATTTAGGGCCATTTCCTCTTGTCCTGTCACTTGCTACTTGGGAGAAGAGCCCAACCCCCTCCATGCTACAACCTCCTTTCAGGCAGTTGCAGACAGCGATCAGGTCTCCCCTCAGCCTCCTTTTCTCCAGGCTGAACAGCCCCAGCTCCCTCAGCCGCTCCTCATCAGACTTGTGCTCCAGACCCCACATCAGCTTCATCGCCTCCTCTGCACTCCAGTATTTCAATGTCCTTCTTATGATGAGGGGACCAAAACTGAACGCAGGATTCGAGGTGCAGCTTCACCAATGCCCAGTACAGGGGGACAATTGCTGCCCTGGTCCTGCTGGCCACACTATTCCTGATACAAGCCAGTCATGCTCCATTTGGTGCTCACGCTCCATCTGAGGGTCCTGCTAAGGGCACCACAGCAGCACACTCAGTGCATCACTTGTCAGCGTGATGGACTAAGAACACTGTCATTAGAAAACCTCTACAGCACCAAGGGAAGTTGAATGTTTCCTACTTGGCTTCCTCGTCCTCTTCCAAGGTTTCAACTCCTGCTTTCAAGACTGCCGCTGATAGAGCACCTGCCTGAAACAATTAGCAGAACTGACAGACTCTGGCCTTTCATGACAGGTATCACTAATCATTTACTCACCTGCAGCCAAGGAACCAATAGGTCTGTCTGCTAACTCTTTTGTAGCTGTTCCAGCATCAGATTTGTATAACCCAACATAAATCAGAATTTAAGATTTTAAAACTTAGTGTCCCTAAAGTGCTGTTTCTTATGCCGGAAAAGAAAAAAATCCACATAAAGAAGGAGAAGATATATGGCAGCTGACAGTAACAAGAGAAAAGAAAGTTTATTTGTAGTCGATGCCAGAATACAGTTACAGATGTATTTGTTTTTCTCTAGAAGAGATTGTGTTTATTAAACAAAAAATAACTCTTCTAATGTATCACAAAACTATCATGTACAGCCTTTTTTTTAATATAGATTTTGCATTTGTAAATATGTAACAGACAAATTTTCTGACCATCACTATCCAGAACAAGTACTAGCAAAGCTTTTATATTTGTTTTTTGCATGTGCCAGTGTTTTATCACTCAGGTAAAACAAAAGTGAAGACCAAAAGCTCCCTGAAAATGAGAGTATTTAAAGAAATGTTCAACTGTTTTCAATCTTCTTGTTATACTGCTAGAAAGAAAAAAAAAAAAAAAAGTAAAACACAAAATGACCCAGGTAGTTCCAAATCCACTGATAGCAAAGTCTGCCTCTGCTTCTCAAGAAAGAATCACTCTTGCAGGGCCAGGCTAGGCAGCAATCCATAACAGAAGTCACATCCTTCAGAAAACTAATTTCAAAAAGCAGTATTGGAAGGAAGAGGATTCTACGATTTGCCTTGAATATTTGAGTGTCAGGGGGCACACAACAGCAAAGTTTGGACATGTATTGCTGGTGCAAATGGCCTGTAAGAGATCCAGGGTATTCCAAAATCTGAAAAAGCATGATTCTTAAGCCAAGAATTGGTAGTGTTTCTTTATTTCTCTCCCTCCCTCAAGTGTTCATGAGATGCTGCAGATTTGGAAATAACTGCTTACCTGGATAGGCTGCAGTCATTTTTTTGGCATTTTAGCGTAGGTCAAGATAATTTAACTTTAGAAAAATGCTTAGGCGTATTTTTAAAGAGCTTCTTGTCAGATAAGTTTTAGAATTTTACAAACACATTCAGGAAAGTAACAGAGATGTTTAAAATCACTTTATGAGCTGGAGATGAACTTAAAAAGAATGCAAAGGAAACAGTGAGTTAGAAAATGGTGGTGATGTGACTAATGTCTCCTGTTTTATGTTCTCAACAGTGTTCAAAGAACCAAAAATAGTTCTTTAAAGATTAACCTTTCAAAAGTAATTCTCCAGCATATCAAATTACTTTACAAGTTTATTAGCCGAATTAGTGCTTTAAAATTCTCATATTGGAAGCAAGGAGGGTGGGGAGGAAGATAGATAAAGCACTTTTCCTAAAGTTTGTACTGACTACTATCTATACATTAATATTTACATTTTTGTGGGGTTGGTACTCATCCTTCCTCAGCATGCTCTAAAATAATATTGATGGAGTTAGTGTAGATGTGTTTATTTCATGTGAGTTGGCTGAGTGGACAGGCAGACAGGGTAAAACTGCTTTAAACCCTGTCCCTTTGTTATGGGTGTGACAAGTGGCACTGCCTTTGTCCCCAGTCCCTCCAAGTCATCTTAACGAAGCTCAAGCCTTGTCTGCCTGACCTGCCATCTCCTGTCCTGCACTGTTCTGCCCATCACCTCCCCCCAAACACAAGGGCTGTACCCCACAGGTGATCTGGTGAAGCACAAATATTAAAAGGCACCGCAGTACACAGGTCAAAGACGTGGAATATATCAGTCCAGGTCCATCTCTGCTGGTGTAGCATCCGTGTCACTGCAGGGATCTCAGGCAAGTGAGGGCAAACGACGGGCTGCAAGTAACTTCAGTTCAGTGGCACAAGGAACTCCAGCTCATTTTCAGCCCAAACACACTGTAAAGAAACCTACAGAAGGAGAGAAAAAGCTGAAAAATTAATTTTTTGCGGAGGAAATCACAATGAGCTTCTAGAATTTCCTGCCAAAATAGAATAAATTAATTTGGGAAATGTCAGTGCTGGCAACGAATGAGCTCCTCCAAGTGCAGATAATTGCTGAGTGAAACAAGAAACCGTGAGCGATGGTGAGAGGTAGAACTTGTCCATGGGCCAGAGGAGCTGGTGGGAGAAGTCTGCAGCCTTGTGAAGCTTGAGAACCTAACCAGAGCAGTGGGTTGGCAGCAGGGAAATGCGGGGTACCCTGTCTCCTGAGCATCTACATCACCACGGCTGCTGTAGAGCTGGTGACCTTACCAAAGGAAGCCTCCTTAGGACTTCCAGTCTCTTGATGAGACCTTGCAGGTTTCTCAAGGCAAGGTCAAGCTGATAAAAATGGAGACAAGGTACAATTTGACCTGAAATTCTGCTGGTATCTACCTGTTTCTGCAGAACATTTTGCTGGTTGTTGTTTTCCATGGGAAGGATATTCCTTGGGGAGTTTCTAACCAGCTGACCTTGTCTGCGTGCATGGGAGACGCCATTCATGTCACCACTGATGGCACTGGCATTGCACCAGATTGCATCTGGGAATCTGATCCATAATTCAAGGAAATGTAGACAGCCTGGAGCTTGATTCTGGGAAGCTGTGTAAAAGAAGGTGCAGGCACATTCCTTCCCTGTATTCATGCTGCTGTTCTTTGGCTTTTCCTGGTAATATCTTTATGGCCTTTCCTCAGCATGGGATTTTGACTCTAGGTAGCTTGTTTTCTTTTTAAAGTTACTGTCTGCTAATTATTCTCTTAAATCCTGCAGTAAAACATGACTTTTCCTCCTACTGCATAAAGAAACCGTTGTTTTTCCTTCAGTATTACTGGCCATGAGCTACAAGGCTTACCTATTTTTTGCAAGCAAGCTTTCAACCCCCTGGTTCTTGCATTGTTACAAAACCTCTAACTGCCTCTTCACTAAGGAGCCTATTAATGAAGGTAGTTAAACATTTACTATGTTTATATGAATGATTTGCATTGCTTAATTAGGCACATGCTGGCATATCTTCTTGAGTGCAGCTACCCACCAGTATAAAGCATGTTTAAAAAAAGCAGTTTGGGTCAGTGGCTTTACATCTCGTGCAGTTATTGCAGTAAGGGCAAAGCAGGATGCTCCTGAGTTTGAACAACAGTGTTTAAGTCTGCCACATCAGAAAAGGCAGTGAGAAATCTAGCTCAGTGAGCTAAAATTGGAAATAAATCAAAGGAGCTGGGAAATTATAATTTATACAGTATGACTAGGCTTCAGTCAGAGCAAGACATATGATTTACTTTGCCCCAACACCAGATGTCTTTACAGTTTGACCAAACGACTTTTATTTGCTTGCCTTATTGATATGTCCTTTCCTTCTGTTACTTTGAAGGCAGGATTGGCGAGGACAGCAAACAGACTTTCCAAAGAAGCTGCCAAAATAACACTATCCAAAGTGAAGAATGTACCTTTTTCCTCAGTCTGGATTCATTTCAGTCTAATGGAATGAATCCCAGTAACCAAATAGCTTGTTGTGAAGGTCATCCCATATTGCAACATTTAATTAACAGCATATATATATGCTTGTATATATAGATAGATCTATATTAATATATATATATACACATATCAGAAAATGGGAGATACCAAACGGAACAAATGCTTAGTAGGAGTGGATAAATCAATCTGCAAAAAATGGAAGAACCTCCGCATTCTCAATTACTTGAAGTCTCAGTGGAGTCTGAGAATTGGATCATCGTCAGAAATAAGGTCAAGGAACATCCCTGAGAGAGGCCACAAGGAATTAATTGCAAGGGAGAATAGCCTGATGCAAGACTGACTGCAAATAGAAGTCATTAATTTTTAAATATAGGTAAAAGTGTGACAGGATATAAGTCTCTCAGCACAGTAGAACCCAAAGGATTTTTGTTTAAATTCTGGCAGCAAATGTTTGCAGAGAAAAAATTGTTTTACTGCTTTGATGAACAGTTTGTATTTCATGAATTACACTCCGAAAATGGCATAATTCATCATGTAAAGAGTACAGGACAAATCAAAGACAATAATTTCATTTCAGGAAATTCTGAATGTAAGAGAATTGGAAACAAGTGGAAAAGGGAAGGAAAACATTGTACATGTATGCCACAGATAAATGTACATATATATGAAAATACACTTACTAAAGATAAGCTGTAAATCTACGAGTGATTCTGAATAATTCATAACCCATGGTTCCTTCTTTGGTCGAACTCCAATGGGGTTTACATCCAAGAGGGCAGAGGAATGAACTGTGTTTGGAAGCAGTTTTCCCTTTGTGATTGTGACTGTGCCCTTCCCCTCCGGTCTGTCTTCCCTGGGACCGGCTCAGCCATCCAGGCGGACATCAGCACTGCTTAGAAAGCATCAACCACTGCCCCAGACCTCGGCTGCTGCCCCGTCTGCCCTTTCTGCCAGAAAACGTGTCAGCTGAAGTTTATAGAATGATAGAATGTCCTGAGTTGGAAGGGACCTACAAGGATCATCGAGTCCAACTCCTGTCCCTGCAGATGACAACCCCACAGTTCACACCATGTGTCTGANTCCTGTTGAGGAAGCTGTAAACCACCATGAGGTCTCCCCTTAGTATCCTCTTCTGCAGGTTGAACAAACCAAGTGACTTTAGCCGCTCCTCATACGGCTTCCCCTCAAAACCCCTCACCAACTTGTTGCTGTGTAGCAGCATTACAAGTCATCTGCTTCTGAGGATCCAGGCGAGATTGCACTGGTTTGCATCCTCGGCTCTTTCCCCAAACTGCTGCATGATGAGTCCCCAATTACATTGCTGCCTGGTGCAGGCGATGGAGCCGCAATCAGTGCTCACATACACTGGGCACGATGGGGCTACAGGAGAGAGTCAGCACTCAGCCCTTTGCACAAGCACTTCACCTGCTCCTTGCACACTGAGCACAGTGGGAATTTTACACTGGCAGATCTTTCACCATGGTTGAAAAGATCTGATAATGGTACCCTAAATTACAGATTAACTGATGTAACACCCAGAAAAACGCTGTCTTGAATGATCAATATTTTATTAAAAGCATGTAGTAGTATATAATTGAAGTAATTTTGATTGCATAGTGCCTGGCAAACTACTTAATATTTTCAGTAATAACTTGGATGATAGAAAAGGCCTTAGCTGGTTGAGTTTTCAGGTGACATCAAGGTAGGAGAAACTGAAACTGAGTAAATGCAAAGTGAGAACTTAAATTGATCTTGACAAAAGTAATGTATGATCAGAAGATAACAAGGTGTAACAGAAACAAGTGTACTCAAGTCACTTTAATGTTGCATTTTACTTAATATTGTAAGCCCATCTACGGCAGCTTACAAGGTTAAGGTTATTTAATAAATCTTGTAATAAATGGTAGAAAATCACTGCATAATGTAAAAGAATAAAGCATCTGACTTCTAATTGTGATTTGTAGTCATCTGTAATACCTTCTAGTGTGCTTAAAATACCATACATTGATCATGCCCAGAACGTACTCTTGCCATCTATTAATGTCTATTAAATTGTTCATCATTCTCAATGTTTGGGGAATACTCTATGAAGAAATACATTGCAAAAGCATGTACAAAAAAAAGGTCTAATGAAAAATTCTAATTCGAATTCTAATTAGTAAAGTTTGCCCTCAAAAACTGCTGTGGAGACATGCCCAAGTCAATACCACCACGCAGATGGATTAGGTTTCATTTGATTTCCCAGGGTTTCTCAGGACATTTGCCTCGTATCAGGCCTGCTTTCATCCTGTTTAGCAGTGGAGCACTCATATCCAGGGTTAGAGCTGTTGCACCTGATAAACGAAGTTCAAATAAAATTATATGTAAACCAGGAAAATAATTGCTCCACAAAATGCCTAGCCCAAAACCTATGCATGATCTGATCCCTCTAGTTCAGACGTCTGGACCTGAGTGCATGAGAGGTAGGGCAAGTCTTAACTGCAAATAGAGCCGTTCAAATTGAGAGCTGCTGTCAAGCAAAATATAAGGTAAATGTAAGCTACATCTTGAATGTATTTTTAAGTGACTAAACCTCCCCACTGGCATCAAGCACCAAAAACTGACATGAAAACTGTTCCTTTCACCATGATGCATCTGACCTGGCCAGCCACAGATGAATTTCCCAACATTAGCATCCCACTTCTCATTCCACACCCTGTGTAAATCCCTGGCAGAACCACTGAACCATGGACTGGGGTATCTGTAACACATTGCTGAGAAGAACAGCTGTCATATGACACTTCTGACCAAAATTTGGGAACAAGTATCAGTGACTGGAGAGAGGCTAAGGATGACGGTCATGCCAAACACCTCTGTTACATGAGAATATCCCCATAGAGGTGGTAGATGCCCCATCCCTGGAGACATTCCAGGCCAGGCTGGACGGGGCTCTGAGCAACCTGATCTGGTTGAAGATGTCCCTGCTCATTGCAGGGGGTTGGGCTGGATGAGCTTTGAAGGTCCCTTCCAACCCAAACTACCCTGTAATTCTGTGGCTCTCACTATCAGCTGTGCCTTAAATAACAGCGGAAACAAAACTCCATTTACACATATGAAAGCACCAAAAAAGTTATAATAATGGGAATAAGGCTAAAGAAATATAAGCAAATTAATTTTAATAGTGCTTGGTAATTTCTAGTGGAAATTGTGTACTATTTATCCACAGAAAATAACATTATTTGGAAACTATCATGTCTTTTCAAGAATCATGAAGGCTCCTGAGTGGAAGAAGAGACGTGACTTCATACAGGTATGATACGTTTCTTCATTATGCTGTATTAAGCATATCCACTTGTCCTGAATAAAATTAAAGCAAATATTTCTGATTCACAAAAAATATTTAAGCAGTACAAATGCCTTCATAATAAGTGGCATTTAAACACAGAGCAATTTAAAATATAGGCATTAAAAGTTATGTGAGACAACTACTCTAAAAATTGTCATTTTCCAAAACAAAGCTGGTTTTGTCTGATGGTGGCTTAGTAATTTATTATAAAGACAGAACAGAGACTGAATTAACATTGTGTCCCCTTGCAGTGAGAAGTGCTAATCTGATTAATATACTCCAGGGGAATTCTACTTAGCATTTATATGAATATGGGAAAAATGATAATATGAAAATTACCACTGCTTTTTTTCCAAGCAAAGATATTTCACAGAGAAATGCTCAGCACTGATTTATTTTTTTTCCTGCAGCTCCTTTTTCCTCACAGTTTTAATTCCAAACTCAGTCTCAGGGTATCTTAGACTTGCAATATGATTTTTCTCACAGGCTCCATACATTTCATCTCCCTGTCTGCCCCTTCAGATTTCTAGAGCCTCTGGGTGGCTTTTTTTGGTGGGATTTTCAACACGTTCAACAGTGACCAAAATTCTGACCTTTGAGCCAGTTATCGATTTGGTAGGAATATTGTCGGATTAACGCTGAGCATGAACTAATAACCTAGCTTAAATATTCAGTCCTGGAGCGATGGACCACATACAATGTATGCTCTTTAGTAAGCTTTTATATAGACTTCAGTATTTCCTGTCTGCTTTGTCATCTAAAAACAAGTCATTTCTACTAGCAGGTGTATCTGTACTGGAGATTGCAGTGAAGTGTAGACAGACAGAGTCAGCCAGGATGGCGGCAGCTGCCCAGGCACAGCTGCGTGAAGTTCTGAGTAGTGACTTTGCCACAGTTAAGCTTCATCTGATCTGTGTACTAGTTCATTTATAATTAAGTAACTAGGTCATTTATAATTAATTAGCTGCAACCCACTGAATTATGACATTACCAAAGGTCAAAAGACTTCAGAAAGGAGTGTGTGGGGAATAGACACTGTGAGATAAAAAATCTAAGCAATTCCAGACATGAAGCAAAAAGTACTATAACCACCTTGGACTGGGCCAAACTGCCTCCTGAGTTAACCCCTTCTGCAAAAGTACCAGCAAATTCCTCAACAGAAATCCTGCACGTAGTGTGTGGAACAACTGCCACAAGAGTGGAAGTGCAGTAGTAACTTCGTTCTCTGTTTCAGGCCAGACACGAGGAAGAAATTTTTTACAATGAGTATGGCAATAAAACACCGGCCCAGGTTGCCCAGAGAGGTGGCAGATGCCCCATCCCTGGAGACATTCCAGGCCAGGATGGACAGAGCTCTGAGCAACCTGATCTGGTTGAAGATGTCCCTGCTCATTGCAGGGAGGGGTTGGACTGGATGAGCTTTGAAGGTCCCTTCCAACCCAAACTGTTCTATGATTCTATGAAATCCTGCACATAGCATGTTGGACCGCTGCTGTGACAGTGGAAGGGCACTAGTAACTTCCTTCTCTGTTTCTTTCCACTTGTAGGAGCAAAACAGATTAGCAGATTGTCCCTTCAAGGTGGTACTTGTAATCACTGGAGCATCTGGTCATAAAAGAATGTAAAAACACTATTTTGAAGTGAATTCAGGGAAAATCAGCAACAGGAATGGCTAGGTGCTGGGGAACTGCTGTGGCCATTGCTTCCAGAAGAGCTGTAAATGCTCAGTATTTCCAGACAATCAGCACGTACAGGACTTTCCTCAGGGTCCGAACAGCATAAACGAGCAAACATCCAGTTTTTATTCAGAATGTCTGGATTTTGCATGGATGTGATAGGCAATTTGGTTTTGGTTTTGTTGGGTTTTTTTTTTAATGCACTATAGCTTCCACTACCAAGCAAGTGACCATGAGCATAAACTCTCTGTTTGGCAACTACTTTTAGCATTTTAATAGCACCGTTTAATTCAACATTTTTTTTTCTCTTTGCTGGATAATGAACTGAACTGGAATACAAACTTCTAGGGGATCTTGCTACCAAACAAAACGTTGACCCTGATTTTATCCTTTGGACCAAATGGAAGAATACATATACATGGGATTTGACTTCATGACCAATCCTTTGCAATCTGATGTTTCACAGTGTCCACTGGCTCTAAGTTGTACCTACAAGTATGTCCATATGAGCAAGAATGAACATAGCCTGATAGCACCCATCCTGCATACAAGCTTAATGTGCCTGCTTGGGACAGTGCTCTGTCCTGAAGTAACTGTCTAAAGGAAAAAAAACCCAAACTCTTTTCCATCCTGAATCAAAGGTGGACCTAAGGTCTACACAGTGTTGCAAGAAGTACTCCGTGGAGTATACGAATTGGTGCACAGAAAGGATTTTTCTGCCTCTATAATATACCTTGCCATAGTGAACTGTGGAAAAACACACGCTGTTTGTGACCTTCAGCGTATCTTTGACTTTGAAGTAACTGACTTCAGTATTGTCATAGAAGGGGCAAAGCAGTGGAACATTCAGCCTGTATTTAGTACAGACCAAGCCAGGCAAACCATGATATGGTCTGTTCCTGGAGAGTAAAAGTATATATCCTTTAAGCTCCATTCAGTTTCCTTGCATTAAAATTAAATTAATAACAAGCCCTAAGATACTGGAGTAAATTGGATTTTATAATTGGAAAGTAAGACAGACAAGTCAAATGAGTTGCCTGCAAGGAAACTAGCAGACCTCTAACCTCTTCAAATCTGTGTGAAAAAATGGGGCTATTTGATCTGCATTTAATGAGAAAACTGAAATACCACAAGGAACTGCAGCAGAGGCACAGGGAATGGATAATATTGTAATAGTGTGAGCACAGGCAGGTCTGTGATTCGATAGAGATTTTAATTAAAGTTGCACATTCACACCAAAGGCACTGCAGCTGCAGGTTCAGTTTCTGATTTCATCCTGAGCTGACACAACACCAGAAAACAGGGAGGGGTGTCGGTTAAACCCTGGTGTACATGTTAGCCCTGCATTCCTACCAGGAGAGGACTGCTGCAGTGCTAGTGTCTGTCTCTCCGTGACTTTGGAAGCGACTGGACACACAAGCCCCGATGATGTCAAGATGATTAGAAACCATCTGGGCGTGAGGAAGAAGGACTCGAGTGGAGAAAGAGGAATATATAGAAACAAATCTCCACTGAACTTCAAGAATATTGAAAATTGTGTCGAGAGGCTGAGCTTGTTACCCATTATCCCACCCAGCACTGTCCATAGAGGAGCATTAGAGCTGTTGTGGAACTGCAAGTACAGCTGGAAACCGTGCACCTAAGGCATGAGCAGATTGACAGCAGCTGAAGGCAATGGCTTCAGCCTTAAATCACTGTCACGGCAGCCCAGCACCCTGCTGTCTGGATTCATGTTTGCTCCTGACATGCTGTCACATGTGTTATCTTGTTGTTCTCAACCTAAATCCAAACAAAGACCGTGCTAGCTACAAAAAATAAAGGTTTCTAACTGCGTGAAGAAAATTAACTCTCAGCCAAACCAGCAGAGCGACCCACAGGCGGGTCTGGGTTCCAGTGTAGGATTCGACTGTGATGTGCTGTGTGCAGGAAGGGCCTGGCCCCAGAGTTGTTCACACCAGGGCCAGCCTGGAACCTGGGAGCCAGCGCTGTGCTTGAGCAAGCTCCCTCAGCTTCTGCTCCTCTTTTGGAGGAAGCCGAGTTGCTGGCTTTACCCTTCAAAAACTGCATGTTTGGATCAGAGAGGCCGATATTATCTTTTTTCGGTTCCGTTTCTCCAGGCTCCCTCATGCTGGGGGATAAAACTGCAGCGTGGCTGTTCATTTTGATCAGTCATAACAGCCTTCCTCGTTTTTCTCATGCCCTCCAGAGACTTTTGACAGGCAAATCTCCATGTGTGGGCATTGTTCTGTTGATAGGTACAACTGACTCATTTGCCGAGTTAGCAAACAAGCATTTCAGGTGGCACTGAGTTAGCAATTTCCAGTAACACGTGTAAATTTTGAAGGCTAAGATATCCTGATTCTTACAGTCAAAGTTACGTTTTCATTTTCGATAGTGCTTCCATAACAGCCCTAAATATCCCCCATGGGTATGAAGCATGGCATGAAAAAGTTCCAGGGTGGGAATATTTTAAAATATAGATGCAAATAGAGAAGGTTTTTTTCAAAATAGACAGCAAAAACAATTAAACTAATGTTTTCTAAGATGTCTCCTATCTTGTGCAGGCAAAGTTAATATATGATTTCACTTTAAAAATGGATACTAGGGTATTTTTTAGTATAAGCACAATTCAGAAATGTGATTTGCATTCACTTCCTGATGTATTTGTTGTAATTCTGCACAACTTCCTGCGCAGCACAGATTTTTGTTAAGTCAAAAGAAAACCATCACTGTGCTTTTTAGGTACTCCAGATCTTTGACAGGGGAGATGTGGGAGTCATGGAGCACACGGAAAGACCAGACAGGGGAAGTTTGTGGAAAATGTGCAGAGGTGTGAAAGCAAATGGCCAGAACAAGGGACCATTTGCTCATGCCACTCTAAGCAATATGGAGCAAAAAAGCCATCGGGCAACTCCTGACACCGGGGCTGATCTCAGCTGGGGTGTCAGGACGTGGTCAGGGGAGAAAACGCTTGAGCCCTTTGCAGGTGTCCTGCATCTACTTCCCTGCCCTCAGGGGACAACCTGCAAGTATTTTGCTTGTGGAGGGAGAGCCTGTGCAGCCCATGGGGACGGAGGCCCTGACGCACAGTGGGGGACAGCACAGTATGGTCCCCGAGAGCGTGCTGGTATGGGAGGTTTTAGCAGAGCAAAGAGACGGATGTCAAGAGGCAGGTGGAGATGAAGCACTTTGGGCCTCGCTAATGGGGGCACACGTCACATGGGGGGTTCATCTTGAAAGGAGTGTGTCACTGATAATAGATGACTAAAGTAAGTGTTGTGGATCAGTGACTGGCCAAGCGGTGTAACACTGAAGGGAGCTTCTTCTCCATTAATACTCTGCTTGTCTCTTCAGGAAACCTCTCCAGTCTGGACAGCACTTGGGGGCTAACTAGCTCCTCTCTTTACTGCCAAATTAACTTTGTATTTAATATTTAAATCCTCACAGTTCATTAGAATTGTGAGCCTTTTACAGGCTGTTTCTGGCAGGACTGTACATACCAGTTCTCCACTGTTACCACCGATTTTAATATCAAGAAGGAGTTTCTGCAGAGCTTGTTCCAGCTCTGACATGGAAGTTAGATGATTAAATATTGTTGATTCTGCTGTTTTTTGCATGGCAGAATCTAGACCTGCACTGACAAACTGATTAATTTTATTCTGCTACAAGCACTCTCAGCAAAAATAAAGGCAGAATTCAGGGACAGAAGGAAAACAGATTGACCCCAGGCTGTTATCATTTAAAATTTCCCTATTCTTTTCTACGCAAAGAAAACACAGCCAGGAAATCATTAGGGTAAGATAACTCAAAAACTTCATGTCCGTATACTTATATTTAGGGCTATCACTTTATGAAGATTTTGATACCAGTTATGTAGCTGAGTTCAACTCCAGAGAGCTTCTTATCTACACTGAGTGACATTATAGATGAGTTCAGTCTATCGCAGGATTTGTGTTATTTGTGTAAGGGACTTGTGCTCTCAGCTTATAGCATGATTAGGACTTATTTTGCTACACTACAACATAGGAAAAACGTGATCCCCATGCTGAGTGAGAGCTGTAATTTACATTCTTGTTTTTTCCCTTTGGCCTACGGAAATACGTGCCAACTATATGCTGAATAGCACTGAACAAAAATGCCACAAAACTGTCATTTGTTATAAAAAGCTCATTTAATTGAGACTTCATTGGGGTTTTTGTTTGTGGGTTTTGTTTGTTTGTTTTTCAGAAGGGTGAATAAATCTGCAACATTTTTGAGCACATGGGCAGTGCAGGTGCACTGATTGAGCAACCAGGGTGCAAGCCAGTTGGCAAAGAACTTTTTCAGTTGGGTTCTCGGCTTCTGGCACACTCCCGGACTTGGCTCTTTCACTGCCCTTTGCGGGACAGTACTGCACAGCAATGTGCAGTAACACCTAAGTAATGGCCCTGACCTAGCTGGCACCTTTTTGTAATCCCCAGTCCCTCCGGAGGCTGAGTCAGCCCAGCACACAGCGTCACGAAGATGCTGAAGCACCATCACGCTCTTACCTCTCACCATCATCTCCACAGGATGCAGCACAGTCTAAAGGAAGGAAGAGTCCAGCCCAGCATCTCGTATTTAGAAGAGGTTAGGGACATGCTTTCAACATTGATATCTCCCAGCAGTACATCTACCAGTTTTCTAGGGTGTTTCAAACACCACATCATCCTCACAGTTGCTGCTATAATTTTCTTCTGTAAATTCACTTGTATGCAGTCAGCACCCCTTCATGTTTTGATGTGGTATCACTGTGGCAACTTGTATGAAACACCATGTGTCCAGTGAATTTAAAAACTAATGATGTCTCCTGAGACACAGGATATCGCACTACACGAATATTTATCTTTACTATCCCTTATTATGTTGGAAAAACTATTTTATTACTAAGCAATTGCCTGCCATATGGGAAAAATACTGTACTATGTTCAAGGCTATTATACATACAAAATCCATATTTCTTAATAGAAAGCTATATGTTCCACTTGGATTTTTATCAAAAATTAGGCATGCTGAGAAAAACTAAACACTGTTTATATATGATAGCAGGTAACAGAATGAAATAGCAGTAGAAAACAAAAGCAAAAGCCCTGAAAACTGTACAGTATATTACAGCCAAGCAAGTCACTGGGCTGTACAATGGGGCCATGCAGATTTCTAGGTACAGTTCTGGTGCTACATCTGCCCTGGCACCTGAAGAAAGTAATTTCTCTCTCTGCATGTGCCTTTTGTCTTTTACATTTTATCTGTCATAAGGACTTACCTTGTATGTCCCCTGGGGTCAGTAAGTGTGGTTTAGCCTGCATCATAGCAAAGTGGCAGCAAAGCAACAGCTAAGACTGCTCAGAAAATTATATTTCTTATGGGTTAGGAATGGGAGTTCTAGCATTTCTCTCCAAAAATCCAGAAGAAAGTGAAGAGAAAGTACACAAGGCGTTGCAACTTTCTATGCCATTACAACTCATCATGGAGAATTTTATATTAAAATATACAAAAAGCAATTTCTTTTAACTGGACTGTTAAGGTTCCGTATTTTATAAAAAATATTTTACAACAAGTGTATACACTGCAGAAGAATCCTAAATACTAGTGATGAAAATATAACTAATAAACCATAAAATATATTCATGTGAAATTAGAGTGGTACAAATGTACTTATGTCTTTACAAAACCGTTTGGTTGTATTTCACGCATATGATATCTGGAGACTAGCCCAAACATCCCCTTTAACGATGGTAAATCATTCAGAAACATGCACATACCACTACAATCACAGTAATTCTGGGAGTGGGGCTTCTTTTTCTTTTCCATGAAAACACATCATTAAAGAGAACACATTCAGCCACTGAGCACTCAGATGTTTTTATGCAGACTCTAGCACATCTTGCTGTAAATACTTCTTTTATGCTATAATTTGGAAAACAGATGCACGGGATTTCTGCGAGAGGTCTCACGTTGCAGGAGGACACGTCCCATGTGCAGGCTGTACCTCGCACCCTTTGGTCCCAGCACTGAAACTCTGAGAAGCACAAGTTCACCACGGACTGGCTGTAAGGTGCTTGTCAAGTGACAATGATGAGATGCACAGTGCATGGGAAGAGCCGAACAAACAAGCTGAAGAGCCTGCCTTGCTCTGCAGGGATGTGTGCCTTAACATCGTTTATTTAATGTTTAGTTACAAGCTGAAAATATGCCACTATTGGGTAATGGTAATGCTAGAACCATTTCTGGTCAAATATTTAATTAATTAACAAAAGCAGCTTCTCAGGCAACAGGGCATCTCCTGCACATGAAGGATGCACAGCCTTATAGGGGCATGGTATTTACCTCTAGAAAATAAAAGTTTATAAGACAACTGTGCTTTAGAAAGAGATGCAGGTGAAGCTAATAAACGAAAATGTAATTATGCTTTGATTAGGAGAAGGAGGACTTCAGGAATAATCTGTTTTAAGGTCAACTTTCTATCCTGTGCAAAAACAACCTGTAACATAAGTGAACTCCAAAAACAGAACAGTTTTTCTTACTGAGAATGTTTTTTTCTCCTAACACTTCTTAATAGTCTTCAAGCTTCACAAAATGACATTAATGGATAAAAAAACATTCTCCAGAAAATTCTGAATTATTGTAATGTAATTCATGTTTCTTCAGGAGGCATAAGCCTTTTATAACTGTTTTGAGATACGTAGTTGTAACTTCCTAATACCCCATCAGGAGGAGTGAGAAGGTTAATGTATGCTCGAGCGATGTCAAATCAGGCTATGACTGGTGACTAATACAAGTAACCAACACAGAATACTTATATTAACTGGAAAGTTCATTTTATAACAGTCCTCCAGCAACTCCCTTAGCATCAGAATAACAAGAGGCACTGATCTAAGAGCTGGTAGGAAAAGGAAAATAACTTCTTAAAGGGCTATTTAAGAAATAAATTTAGAAAGATTGTGAAAAATGGACTGGATAAATTTAAAAGATGCTCTGAGAAATCTGATCACATTAAAAAAGGCAATTGCATGTACTCCACAGGTTTGTTAAAATAGATTGCGTATTCAAGAGCTGTATATGCCGCTAGGATTAGCAGTGCACAGGAAAGAGCTCCTTTTGAATTTACTTACTCCTGAAGGAGATATTTTCCTCCTTTCATCACTCACCGCTGCACGTTCTGTTCCTCTCTGCAGGAAGACGCAGGCAGACAGCTGAAAAGTAAAAAGGATGAAAGGGACCAGAACAAATCATGCAGGAGCATCACTTTCCACTTCTTGCTGCTTGACCATGTTCTGTCTCCTCTGCCATTGCTTCCAGCACAGGCACTTACCTCTCCCTGCGTCGGTGCTATTTTCCTTCCTCTCCCTCTCATTGGAAACTTCTGCTACCTCTGGTTGTTCCCAGTGTTTCCTGGAGAGAGGCTGATGCCTCAACTCTTAATGGTGACAGCCTACGCCCCACGAAAGCATCCTTCACGTCTTCCTTATGCAGTCAGTGATACCCAGCAAAAGCATCTATGTCGAAAATAAAGAGAAAGGGCAAGCACGGTTCTGTTGGATGTCTGGAAGGCCTTAGGAAAGGGTCCATGGAGAGAATGGTTGATCTGCTATCATGGGCTGCCTCCCCATCTCACTGTTCCAAGCACCCATGGCATGTAACAGAATCACAGAATGGTTGGGGTTGGAAGGGACCTCTGGAGATCATCCAGTCCAACCCACTTGCTAAAGCAGGTTCACCCAGAGCAGATCGCACAGGAATGTGTCCAGGCGAGTTTTGAATGTCTCCAGAGAAGGAGACTCCACAATCTCTCTGGACAGCCTGTTCAGTGCTCTGGCACCCTCAGAATAAAGAAGTTTCTCCTCGTGTTTAGATGGAACCTCCCGTGTTTCAGTCAGTGCCTGTTGCTCCTCATCCTATTGTTGGGCACCACTGAAAGGAGTCTGGTCCCACCCTCTTGACATCCACCCTTCTGATATTTATAAACATTGATAAGATCCCATCTCAGCCTTCTCTTCTCCAGGCTGAACAGATCCAGTTCTCTCAGTCTCTCCTCATAAGAAAGGTGCTCTAGGCCCCTAATCATCTTTGTACCCCTCCGCTGGACTCCATCCAGTAATTCCTTATTCTTCTTAAACTGGGGAGCCCAGAACTGGACACAGTACTGCAGATGTGGCCTTGCCAGGGCAGAGTAGAGGGGGAGGAGAACCTCCCTTGACCTGCTGGTCACACTTTTCTCAGTGCACCCCAGGATACCATTTGCCTTCTTGGCCACAAGGGCACATTGTTGATTCATGGTAAAGCTTCTCTGATACAGCCTCAAATATCAAATTGTCCACCAGAGTATTTCTGGGGCTGGATGTTCAGTGAGGACTGCAGACATATTCCAATATCAGAATGATTCCCCGTCCCAATATTTCCCCTGAGTTTTAAGACTAGGTCTTCAAAGTGGACTTTATTAAAAAATGCCTTAATTAACACATTAAACACATTAAAAACACACATTAAAAATCAGGCACTATTGAAAAACATGATTAAAATTATGAATATTCAATCCCTTCTAGTAATTTTAAACTGAATTCTGCATGGGTACGCATCATCAGCTATCACTGCCTCAAACCGACAGCAGCAGTTTCCTTATTCTGAGCAAGTTATGGATACGCAAAATGTACAGAGCTGCTGATTCTTTTTATATACATGTGGGTGTGTGTACGTGTGTGTCTGACCTGATTTCCCCTGAAATTAACTTCAAGATATGACCAACCCCATGGAAAAAGAAAGAGAAGAGTTGGGTCTGCAGGTGAATGCAAGACCGTTCTTAACTCTGTGGCTCTCACAGAACGAAACAACTTTGGTGACCCCGAAGTTTCAGACCTACAGAAGTTAACTCTAACCTGCATTTTTCTCAGGTGAATTATATGTCCTAGAAAATAAACCTCAAAACATCAGTCCAAAATGACCATACTCATTTCCCTATGTCTGACCTCTGGCCAGCAATATGCGTCGAGTCCCTAAGGCTTCTGATTTCTAAAATCAGTTAGCGACTCGCACACTTGCACCAGGCACACGTTGAAAAAAAAACCCTTCAAAACTATACAGACCTTGACCTTGTATACATTTGTGTAGAGGCTGCAATAAGCAGACTTTCCTGTTTGCTTCGTTGTGTACAGTTGTCATGTACCAGCAAAGGGGTTTTCTGGGGTTGTATAAAGATAGTGTTTTAAGATGGAGACATGTCAAAATACTGATGCTGTGCTCTGTGTCTGCATAAAGGTTTATGGCTGGGGACATTCCCCCCTTCTAGAAAGCATTGAGATACACCTTCTAGAAAACCCCAGGCTTCATCTGTTCAATGGGAAGCAGACACTCCCCACTGAAGAGAGATTACCAGTGAGATTACCACTATAATACCCACCATAATACAGGATCCATACATAGTCAGTGAAACCAGAAGGAAGGTTAATATATTTATAACTATGCCCATTTTACTGCAAGCTCAAAAGGTGAGAGTGGTCTTTATCTGTTTGCCCTCTGGTGGGAAGATCATTCAGCTCAAAAAAAGCATCTGAATTTGATGAGCTTTCCTGGATATGTACTTTGGACTGAAAACAGCTTTCACTCAGCAACGTTATATATAGCACAGCCACAGTAAATAGTGACTGCAAGTAGGAAGGGAAAGGAAGGAAAACAACATCACTAAAATACACGGCTCCGTTAGCTCCAGGAACAGGTTGGTTACTATTCTCCTTGCTCTCGTACTGGCAGAGCACCCTGGCTTGGCTTGTGTCCTCTGCCACCACATTTTCCTTCTTCCCTTGAAAACTTTTGCCAGTCTGTTAGCAACCAGTAACTAGTTTTGGATGGTTTCTTCTCACATTTCTGTACAACGGCCACCTGTCACAACGCAAATAAAAGCCTTCTAATTCTCCAGACCTGCCAATTAACATTCTTGAGGTTTATTGAGCTGTGAGAGACAAGCTGTACCCACTTGTTGAACAAGACCGTGATAGGAGTTAGTTACCTTCAGCTTCCCAGCTCAAAAGCTCCTTCTCTATGTTCTCTTGTGATAACAGAGGTGTGAAACCACCCAGGACAGGAGGAGGGAGACATTGATACACGAAGCCAAAGGAGAGATTTGAAGAGATCTAGAGGCTCCTCCAGAAAGCTGGACCAACACCAGACTGAGGTCTGCAGAGCATCAGCCAGGCTGTGGCCCTACACTGCTGGTGGCAGACATGGTCCCTGTCACGGTCCATGCTCCAGTAACATGCAAGACATGTCCAGGTGAGCCGGAGGAGAGCAAGGAGGGCTCTTTGCTGGCTCCTGCAGACGAGCACCCAGCACACCCAGTCATTTGGGCACGCGTGACCGATGTCTGATATAACAGTGCAGGAATTTTTGATGCATCCAGTCTGTGGCAACTGGCTGAACATTCCTGCTTATTGCCTCTTAAAAATGATTTGGAGAAGGACACAATATTACATGCCCTTTTCCACGCAGTCTCTCACAAGTAACATTTAACCGCCCTGCTTTCTTGCACAGACTTTTGCCATTCCTCATTTCAGTGTTCTCTCATTCGAAATACAGGCTGCTAAGATGGAGAACGTGGTTGCTCTTTGCTCACAAAGACACAAGCGAGGTACGTTAGAAAAGGTCTACTGGCATCAGAGGGAAAAAAAATTAATGTATTGTGGGACACAAAGGTAAGGGCAGAACTCCTGGCTGTCTTCTCGCAGTGCTGAATCCAGCTGGTGATCACAGGGCACACTAAGCGGAACAAGAATGATACAGCAGCTTATAAGCAGCAGAAAGTGTGAAAGGTTTTCTCTGCATAGTAGCAGAACAAGGCCTGTAACGTTGCTATGGTTAATGAGAGGACATAAAGATAACTCCTTTACCAGTTGTTTTCTCTAAAGACTTTGATCCAAATATAAGAAAGCTCCATCTCCCATTTTCCAATGTAATTACAGTAATAAATACGATCTTAGTTATTAAAAAAATAAAACAAACAAACAAAAAACCCCACCTCACCTGCTATCCATACTCCCTGCACTCTTGAAAGGCTTTGGTACATTTATTCATCCAAGACCAAAATCAAGTCACAGCCTTTATCTTCTGTTTTGGAATATGAGGAATTTGGTTGTAAAGTCCACCTCTGCTTTACTCAGAGCTCTCATCACAGTATTCATACAGTGTTACTCTAAACAGCCTCTCAGAGGTTTGTGCGCTGCTTTCTAATGCTCCTGTATGTGAGCACCATTACACAACCTGTTACTTCAGAGCACAAATTCCCTGAAATACAGCTGACAGTGCGATTTTTCAAAGCAAGCCAATCCTCATTTTCTGACCTACTGAGAAGTCAACATGCAAGTCTTGTTTTTTTCCTCCAAATTTCATGTAAAATAACGAAGCTCCTAATCTGTCCAAAGGCCAAACTGACTCCATCCATCTTTAAAATGTGATATTAGACTTTCTATTCTGCCTAATGTTCCCTCTAAACACCATAAATAGATATATCTGAAACCCCAAAGACTCTTTTTGGAATACTTATTCCATGTCTTTAATTCTCTTTTCCATTTTCCTTATTCTAATAATCACCAAAAATTCAAAATAACTTACTTAATCTTCTATTCAATATTTCTGAAAGACCCAATTATATAATATCTATGAGCAGAAGGGCTTGTTTAGGATACTGGGATAACTGCTAATACTATCTATTAATACAAGGCTGACCTTTTCAACAATGCCTAGCTATTGTCAAGTCTTCTTTTGACTCTCTAAATCTAAAATATCCACGAAACCTGGTCTTGAATCTCTGGTTTGTTTTTCCAACTCACATATCACAATGGTATATGCAATTTCTGCCCAACTTGCTATTTCCTTCTTTTTCATTAAAGCCAGCATGGAAACCACAGCAGCAGAATGATCCAACTGTGGGCTTGAAAGAGGCTCAAGGCAGCAGTGTTATAACATGAGAAAATTCAGCCCTCCTTCAGCATCCTTTGCTTTTATAGCAACAACTTCAAACAAAATAAAACAAAAACAACAAAAAAAGACAAACAAACAAAACCAAACAACAAACAACAGCAACAACCCCCACCTGTTATGCATCCAAAATATATAATGAAACCTTGGGACCCTTCACATTACAGAGTCGACACAGAGTCAATTATCGGAGCACGTAAATGATCTGTGGTGGTTTTTCCTATTAATGCATATTATTGCATAAATCACCACCTTCACACAGTGTAAATCAAATAAATGTACAAAGAAAGAAAACACAGTACTGAGTGACCTGGGTGTCCCAAACACCTAAGTACAACAAAGTGAGAGGTTTCCATTCCCTCATTCACATGCTCATCAAAATGAGCATCAGAGAATTCAGCCTTTGGAAAACCCTACTTCATAAATAAACGAATAAAACGAATTAAAGAAAACTAAATAAAGTGTGGGAAAAGTTAACACTGGACTTGCTGGGAAAAATTGATCAAGATGTAGTGAGAAGTTGGTATTAAAGCTGAATTGGTTTGCACAATGGCCAGTCAGGGCATAATTCACTTTCAAGGAAGGAAAAACCCCATCCATCTGGTCGAGGTCACAGCTTGAAAGAAGGCAAAATCTTACCCTACTGATATTAATCTCAAAGGTACAGCTAGTTTAACGGAAACAAGATTTTACGTACTGATGTGCTGGGCATCATTCCCTACTATTATATCCATTTTATTTCAGACGGATTCCCAAGAATGAAAACCCCCTTAATGCAGTGGAGTGTTTGATTTCAGTGTCCGGAATTGATAGGTATCACGTCCAAAAACAAAGCAGTGAACACAGTTGAATTACAAGATGCACTTTAGGCTTCGGTTTCATGACAGCATTGATTTGTTCAAAGTTAGCCCTGTGCTTATTTCCCTTGCAGTTTTGAAGCAATTTTTTGCACAAGAAATGCATGCTTTTCTTATCTAAATTCCTGAACTATATCTGAAGTTATGTGCAAAGTAGCTTTTCTGCCTGCTGCTCCTTGGCACATGTGATACACTTTCCTAACCCAATTGTCTCCCATACATTTGGGAGTCTTCTTAAATAGCTATATTTGTTGGTACTTTTTTAATATCCCTCAGAAGGGAAACTTAATTCTGAGGCTATGCATATCCACTGAGATTTCTCATCAGCTCCCTAATGTGTTCGCTCTGAGCAAGCAGTTCTGTTGATGTTGACATGAGCAAAGAATAATGTCCCCAGCTAACAGAGATATTATATACTGTTGTTAACTCGCTTCTGCATGTATAGTTCAGCCTAATGCATTACTTATATTGGCAAGAGCAGCAGAAATAATAATGCAAAAAGTTTTCCTGTGATGGAATAAAGACCTGTATTTATTGCAGTGGTACAATACAAGGAAAAAGTAACATCCCTGCATGATTTCTAAGGAAACAAGGCTGTTTTCAATAACCAAATTATTCGAAGAGAGGCAGGGGCTTTGCAGGAAACCGGGGTGACTGAGAATCTTTCCCTGTAGCAGCAGGGGAGTTGGGCAACCCAAGGAGAAAATGTTTTCACAATCCACAGAAAGCTCTGGCTGCAATGAACATGTTTGCCCCAAATACTTAGGTTTCATCAAATCACCATTTTTTTCTGAGAAAATCACTCTGAGGGAAATGTTACGCTTTTTCCATTTCATGCCATGCAATGAAATCGTTGAGGATCTTCACACTCAGGAATTATTTTAGTCTCTCTCCATATGAAATGTTTCCTGTTTAAAACAAAATGGGATGATAAGAAAAAGGCAGTAGAATATTAATGCAAGTATAAAAAAGTCAGTTAAGTGAGATATGAGCTAACAAAGGATAACTACAATTATCACATGCCTAAATTGTGTGTAATTAAGAGGTATTGTGAAAGCGTGTCTCCAAAGCTAATATAGTAAAATACACAAGCTCCTTTCCAAACAAAATTTTGCTGTTTTTTTCCTTGCACTTGTAACTTGCAATACCGACAAAATATCTTCTAACTGTGACACAGGCTGAGCATACATCAAAGTCTGGTTTACAAAGCACATCAATTAAAAGTTGTGGTCCCCATTTGTATTTTGCTTGTTAGGCCTACAAAAATGCAGCAACTCTCCCTTTCCAAAGAGAAATGTCTGCCTGCTGCTTTGACTGCTAATATCAGAGCAAGCCCTGAAAGCTGCGTCTCTTCCCTTTCCATTTTTCGTTTTTAATGAAGGAGAGGTGCAGTGCAGCTCTGGGAGAAACACCCTTGAAAGCTGAGAAGTCAAATAATGCCGAGGTACTTTTCCACTGAAAGCAATAATGAATTCAGAAAAAAAAAAAGTTCTTTATCTCAAAATGCTTTAAAAATATTATATAGTACGTAACAATTACAACAGTGTAATAGAACTCTGCTGACTATTGGTGTGAAACTAATTCAAAACATTCACTGTTCCAATAAAACAGTGAAAGCTGTTGCAAAATTATCACTAGGAAGGCCTGTAAGAACAAATGTTTTCTTATTCTTCCCCAAACAATTGCATACACCAGCATTACCATGAGCAACAATTCTGTGTAGAAAAATGAAGTTCTGCATGAGGTAGGGTTTGTGCAGCATTCCGACAAACCAGGAGCGTCTCCTGAAACACCAGCTGGCTTAGTCTGGGCCCCATTTGTCTGGCTGCATGTCGGGTGCCCACAGCATCCGTCATTTAGGTAGGTAAAAAATTTAAAGGTGAATCATGTATGTACTAAACAAAGCGTTTGTAATTCACAGAATAAACTGGAATTGTCAGGGTGATTTCCTCTTCTACATCTACACTACAGAGGAGTCCTGAGGAGTAAAACAGGGACAGATGTGTTTGGCCTTTTGCCATTTTGCAGAGGCTTCTGAGCCTTTCTGCCTTTTTTCCTCTTTCTTCTCTCTCTAGGACCAGGCGCTGTTTCCTGGGACTGGCTGCTCAGTGTGTTCGTGAGGAATTGTCTTGAGTATATTTTATTTCTGTCTTATATATATACTTAGTGTATTAGTATTTTGTTATTTTATTAAACTGTGTTTATCTCAACCCAGGTTTCTCCCTTCCCTTTTGATTCTCTCCTCTATTGGCAGGGAGGGAGAGGGGGTGAGTGAGCGGCTGTCACGGTTGTATTGCTAGCTCCGGTTAAACCACAACAATGCCATTGATAATAGTTACCAATACCTAAGCCCTTCAATACCATATTGTCACTTGTAGTTATTTTCTCCCTTAAAAATGCACACGCTGGTTTTTATTGGCAGTACACTGCATATATGTGTTTTTGCTGTCATATATATTTTTATTAGAAAAAAATCACCTTGAATAACACCTTCCTTTCTGAATAGAGCATGCTGAATTTCAGATGTTCTTACACAAACCTGTTCTGCAGCCAAGGAGCAGTCTCCAAGGAAATGTTTGATTCTGTACCAGTGAGTTTTGTACTTGCTGAAATGTGATCCGTTGTGCCTGAGGAGTGAAGCGGTCAAGCATGATGATCACCCTTCAGGGGATGTTTTAGATGTTCAGAGCTGGGTCATTGATTATTTCAAAGATATGGAAGATAATCTAAAATCTAAAATATTCTGTGGTAGGAACTCATAGTAGCTTATACAGCAAAATTCTGTGCTAGCTGCTATTTTCTTAGCTCTGGTGGATCCATGCCCAGATGTATTTTGGTGCTGCTGGGAGGTGACAAAGACAAGCATTACCAAGTCCTTTCAAATCTTAGCTAAACCACAAGCCCCCAGAAACTGAATTATTATGATTTAATTCCAGTATATGATATCACTTAAGTCATGGGATTGGTGTTATATCTATGAATAATGCAAGTTCATTTAAAGGAACGGAAGCAGACCAGATTATTTAAAAGACACTGACTGCCAGAGCTGAATATTAATTTTTCCAGATGACTTCATCTGTTAATAGAGCTGTTACCAGAAGCGAAAGAATACTAGTTTTGTTCTGTATTATGAATGACAGACAGGTTACTGTCTGTCAGCATGGGAGCCAATCTACCCCACAAGAAGCAGTAGGAGATGCTGCTGCAGGCATCATGATCAGGCAGCTTGCTATAAATAACGGCTCTCACATTTATAAACTGCAGACCAGACTGACTAGTTTAGCTGAGCATCTTCCGCCAAAGGTGGCTGCAGCTCTACAAGCTAAACGACTGCCTTGTCTTCCTTAGATCAGCTATACATTCCCCACTAGCTGTGTTCGGTAAAGTGGAGAGAGGGACGGTGGGAGGCACTGGAGCAACGTATTGTGCAAGTCTGTCCCAGCTGCCCGTCGCCTTCAGGTTTTTGGGGTGGTTACATGGCCACGGGGTACGCTCTGAGAAAGAGCTTGTTCTTGCTGGATTCTTCAGGCAAAAGACCTGCCTGGAGAGGCCTCTTTCCAGGGACCTTTGTGAACCTCTTTTTAGGAACCACTTGATGCTCAAGGACACCTCCCAGCTGTATCGCAACAGGGAGCAGCTCTGAAGAGCGGTCAGGAGAACAAAACCCATCACCTTCCTCCTGGTGGTGTGTTAACCGCAAGTGACAGCCCCCCATCCCTGCCGTTCAGCCTGTGCCTAGGGGTGTAGTACTATAGGTGACCTAGGGAGCGGCTTTTGGTTTCTCTATCAAGTTGCTGAAGAACAAATAATTTTATACACAGTCACCACTGGATTTCTTCACTGGTGCTTGCTTAACAGAAGAAGGGAAAGTTTTTCCTCTGATTGAAACTTTGGCAGTTTCTCTCCAGAGATGCATTGATTGATCTTTCTCTAAACAGAGGTGCACAGGTCAGATCCGCAAGTGTGGGTCAGGTGTCCTACCTGACACTGTGTTTTGTAGACATGAGGTAACCAAGGGTATGAATAGGGACAGCAGGCTGACCGGCAAGATGAACTGAATCCGTCTGACTCCAAATGTTTCCTTCATTCAAGAACACATTTTAAGCGAGGGATGACAGAACAGTTTGCTTTTTTTAGAGCAGGATATTTTGGCAATAACATATTACAGATCTTTGGGGATGTTTTGACATTACTATAGAGACCAAGAAGAATTGTTATGTGATGCATAAATAGAATAGGCACATTTTTGTTCAATATATTTTATTTCAGCCAGTCCTTTTGCCTTTTATTCCACTGGTGGTAGAAAATCAGTCACTGTATATAAGTACTTTCTTTTTACCAAGAAATTTGATACAATAAGGAGAACATTCATATTGCTTCTCTCTGCCTATTTCTTTGCAGCTTTTCAATACCTTTTTATCCTCTGTCTAAGTTTCTCCTATGGTTTTGAGGAAATGCTAGGGGTATTCTCACCCAGGCTTGAACACTTTCTACTGATATCATTCTTATTCTTACTCTTGCTGTTGTTATTACTATTATTATTATTATTTAGAACAGGGAATGAAGGAACATTTCCTTCCCACTTCTTCTGCACGTACTCAAAAGAGCTGCCACATGCACTCCTCCTTCCTGCACCAGGGAATAAAATACTTGGACTGCAGGCAGGAACAGCAGCAGGGGAGCACAACTATGCCTCTTTTTTTTGTGAAAGCAAGTGGAAGATTTGGAAGAAGGTAGGACAAGGTGGAAAAAAAAAGTTAACAGCTGCCAGGGCAATACTACAGAGTTTGAGTGCACCTTGGCACAGCTGTCAAATTCTTCATGACAGCATTGCCAGCGTTGGGCTAACAGCTGCACATCGGTGATCTGCTATAACTGTTCCAACAAGGCACTGTTTAACAGTGTTTTCTGCTTTGACCCAGTTGTTCTAATGAAAGATACAGCTGGGAAGTGTGTCATTCATATCTATCAACTATCATGCTTAACGCAGCAGTGATACTCTGCAAGATGCCATCACTGCTTCAGCACATCTCGTATCAGTGTCTGGTGCTGTTGTCTCTACTGAAGGCATTTAATGAAAGCTCCTGGCAAGAAAAGAAAGAAGTCCAGGCTTTGTTGACTTGATTTTCCCGTTGAATAGCACTGGCAGTATTGGCATTTTAAAGTTATTGCAAAAGAAGCTTTAGTCATTTTTTATCAAGTTACTCAAAATGCTTTACTCACAAATTGCAAAAGCCTGTGTTAACCAAAACTGTTTGAAACATGGAAGGAAACTCTTAAAGTGTGAACATTTTTCTGAAGGTCATTGTCTTTGAATGGGAAAACCACCTTGCTTTACCAAGCTCTTTTATTCCTTCCTGATATTTGATTACCCAAGATAATTCCAGTGATTTTTTATTTTGCAGTTCCATAATGTTGCAAAATAAGCATGCTTAGCATGTTGGTTTGTCAATGTTAAGTCTTATTGCTTCATTTCAGGACACACTTAGCACCCTGGCACACGACGCGTTAATTGATCCTAATCATTATTTAATTTTCAACTTTCTTTTCTTTCTTAGTCAATCTTTGAAAGATATTTTATGAATGAAGCCCTGGTCAAGAAGTGCTAAAATGTGATTTTTTTTCTCCTAGATTCACATAATTTATTCAAAATAAGGTAAAAAATTCCATTCTTGCTACTGATCCTTTACTGCAGATTTCTATGTTTTTTCTGGTAAGATTATCTAATCCATCTTCCTCTGAGCAATACGCTATTTCTGATTCCTAAAATAAACCACCACTTCCTCAAGGTTTATTCAGGGCCTGTGTTTGCTGGCCCAGAATTTCTTTAACAGATTATCAACTGAGCACTTAACAGAGTTTTTCACTTGAAATATAGATTGGTTGCTTTCATCCTAGGAAGGTGTATGCTTCAATGAAACGGACTCTTTAGTACATACTAAGTTTGGACCTGTGACTAATGCAAATATCAGGTCTGAGCTCCAGTTCTGCCTTAATCATAGAACCATAGAATAGAATGGTTTGGCTTGGAAGGGACCTTAAAGAACATCTAGTTCCAACTCCTCTGCCATAGGCAGGGACACCTTCCCTTAGACCAGGTTGCTCAAAGCCCCATCTAGCCTGACCTTGAACCCTTCCAGGGATGGGGCACCCAGAGCTTCTCTGTTCCAGTGCCTCACCACCCTCAGGGTGAAGAATTTCTTCCTCATATCTAGAATCATAGAATACCAGGTTGGAAGGGACCACAACGATTATCTGGTCCAATCTTTCTTGGCAAAAGCACGGTCTAGACAAGATGGCCCAGCACCCTGTCCAGCTGAATCTTAAAATTGTCCCATGGTGGGTTATCCACCGCTTCTGTGCGGAGATTATTCCAGATCTAATCTCAGTCTACCAGTTTAAAGCCACCACCTCTTGTTCTGTCACTACATGCCCTTGTAAAAAGTCACTCTCCAGCTTTCTTNAACTCACTTCAGCATGTCCATGTCCTTCTCATGCTGGGAGCCCCAGAGCTGGATGCAGTACTCCAGGTGGCATCTCATGAGAGCATAGTGGAGGAGGAGAATCACCTCCTTTGACCTGCTGGCCACATTTCTTTTGACGCACCACAGGATACAGTTGGCTTTCTGGGCTGCAAGCGCATATGACCAGGTCATGTTGGGCTTCCCATCAGCCAACACTCCCAAGTCCTTTCCTTGCACTTGTTGTCTTGGCCTTTTTGAACTTCATAAGGTTCACATGGGGCCACCTCTTAAGACTGTCAAGGTCCCTCTGGATGGCATCCCTTCCCTCCAGTGTGTTGACCACACCACACAGCATGGTGGTGTTGACAAATTTGCTGAAAGTGCACTCAGTCCCACTATTCCTGTCACCGACAGAGATGTTAAATACTGTTGGTCCCAATACCCGTCCCTGAGGAACACAACTGGTCACTGGTATCCACTTGGACATTGAGCTGTTGACCACAACTCTTTGAATGTGACCATCCAGCTAATTCCTTATACACCAAGTAATTAATTCATCATATCCATATGTCTCCAATTTAGAGACAAAGATGTAATGCAGGACGGTGTCAAATGCTTTGCACAAGTCTTTGGCTACATGACACTGACGTGAAGGCTAAATCCAGGTAGAAGGGGTGAAATGTGAGCATTGCTCTTTCAGAAGCATGGTGCAGAATTCAATAGAGGCGAGAGGACTCTATTGAAGCCACTTTCAGATGAGATGTGCGATTAACAGAGAGGGGAAACCTTACCAACGGTAGATTCATGTTCTGAAAACAACAAAGGGAGACATTGCCAACACATGACAAATAGTCCTCCCAGCTGAGAACGCTGCAGAGAGATAAACACATTAGTTTTGATCTGTTAACATTTCTACATCTAAAAACCCACATGCAGTAAAGATACCAGGGAATTACAAGGCCACAAATACTCCAGGTGTTTTGGATGGGGTCTTTGCAAATGCCAAGGTGGAGAAGCTGATGTGATTGATGATATCACCACTGGGCATACTCCTTTGTTCTACAGCTTGTCTTAACATTTCTCACCTCTACCTTATTCCTTGTGGCTGTACTTGCAGTTGGCCCTTGTTGAGGTCAGCTCACAATGGTGAAGTCATGGTAGTGCCAAGGCAGAGGCACAAAGGTGATATCTGTATTGTCAAGTGCCTATGACCATGTTCATTGGGACAATATCAAAGATCTTTTGGAAATATTAGAAAAGAAAAAGAAGAAATATTACAAGTAGTTTATGCCGTTTCCTGTAATTTTGAACATTTTGAGGAAAAGGGAAATTAAAAAAATGAGAAGATTCATTGAATGCCAATACTTGTAACAGTATCTTGGCTCTAATCCTGTGGTCTCATGACTAATTTAAGCCCCGCTTCTGGTTAACAGGTTGGTGCTGCCATGACTCTGCTTCTGGTGCCACCTGCTTTTCTTCCCAGCCACTTGTCCTCTTCTCCACCTGCTTCATGTTTGTGATGGTGGGCACCACGGGGCCAGCAAAGCCCTTGGTGGGCTCAACCCCACCTCAGTCATATTGAAGTAAGAGAGAAAAGTGGCTCTGTTGGGAACACCAACTGCACTGGTTTGAAAAGCATCCTTTATAAAGTTATATAAGAAGAGAGATCATGTAGGAGGAATGAAAATAATAAACTGTTAGGATGATTTGCTGAAATAGTCTTCACCTCAGCTCCCACAGAAACACAGGAAAAAAATGTCCTATTTCCTCTATAGATAGAGATCATCGAGGGTAGAAAAATTACAGAAAGAAGAGAAACATTTCCATTGGGTACCTGCTGTCAGCAAGTGATGCTAAAAAAAGATGTAGAGTTAGAGCCACAAAGGCATAAGTTCAAAACCAAGTGAAAACTTCAGTCAGCAAAGGGACGATGTAGCACATTTTTTTTTAGAAAGATACATTGATCAATCCAATTTCTACATAAAGAATAAAGGGCAACTGATAATGTCATACCACAGTTTCTGACCTATTTAATTCTTGGAGTCATATAGCAACAAGATAAATAGCAACATCCTAAGTTTTATTTAACTGCAGAAGAGGTGATTTATTTGTTAGTGCAATACAATTGTCAGTGATAACAATGCCTTAGAGAAACAACCACATTGCTAGTATCTCCTGCTGCTATTTTGTTGGTTCACACAGGTACATTTGTGTGAGACCTCACAGAACTGTAATTTCTTCTGCCCTTACTCTAAATTAAGAGTCAATGTGGGTAACACTGCAAAATGCATTTACTGTGGCATACCCTGGGGAGAAAGAACAAAGTAAAGGTTGGAGATGTGTTGTGGATATTGAAAGCGTAGTGGGTGAAATCTGCCCAGGGACTAGGATAGGAAAAGTCCACCTTCTAGACTTGGTTCTTGCTTGAAACACAGCTACAGCACCCCAGCAACCTTACTGTTTCTTGTTAAGTTGTGTTGAGCAAAACTGAAGCCTTCAAAACGTCCAGTCAAACAGCATTGCCACCATACCACTTCATCAGTACCAGGAATCACATGTTAATTTCTCCTCCGTAACTTGATTAATTTGTCTTGAGACATAGGTTTTTGCCAGTCATCCTTAGCTGATTAACAGTCAGGCAAAGCGTCACTACCAAATTGACACAGAAGAATCTTCATTAATACCACATTGTTATTATTTTTGTGATACTATTGTCAGAGGTCATTTAACATTTACATTACTACCTCAACTGCTTTGGGGAGGACTGGGAGGTGGCTCCAGGAGAGAAGGGGACATGATTTTATAGACTTCTACATGGGCCTCAAGTTTTACCAGGGGAGGTTTAGTTTGGATACTAGGAAAACATTTCCTCACAGAAAGGGTTGTCAGGCATTGGAACAGGCTGCCCAGGGAAGTGGTTGAGTCACCATTCCTGAAGGGGTTTAAAAAACTCGTAGATGAGGTTCTTAGGGACATGGTTTAGTGCCAGAGTGAGGTTAATGGTTGGACTTGATGATCTTGAAGGTCTCTTCCAACCGAAATAATTCTATGATTGAATCAACCAGCATATGGTCCCAGCACTGCTGAACTTAATTCAAGAATATCCCAGATACCTTGTATGCACTAGGCAGCACTCTCTTATTCAACAGACCTGCTTCAGTTCATACATTTACCCTTTCTTTCCTAGTCACCTACCAGGAACAAAGACCATGGTCTTAAATTAATTTTATTTTGGCAAGGGGAGGTGGTGGCAGGGGCTAAATGCAGATTAGTTTTGCTCGATGTTGCAAGGTTCTACAGGTTTTCTGATGAATCCTGAGCTTTCTTGCTGTTGTGGTTTTAATGTTTCTCAAGGAATCATTTTGGATGTCTTTCATGGGCACCTTTATTGCCACAGAAGTAATTTTAAACCACACAAACATATCCCTTAAAAGCCTTCTGAGCAAGTCTAAGCTGCAGAGTTCTTAGGAAAAGGTATGACTTCAGTGAATACTTCAGGTTTTCCAGTGGTAGTGAAAGATAAAGTATTCCATTCTTCTTCCATCATAAGTCACACTTACTGTCACCTGGCTATTGCCTCTTGTGTCTGTGATAGGAATTAATTCAGTACTCTGCATGCGGCACGTGGCATTGCAGATTTCATCCTAACTGAGCTGACAGAAAAAGCCTTTGACGGGTCTGTCAGTGTACGGTGCTGCACCCTGTCAGGCTACAAACCCAGCAGTTTTACTGGGGAGCATTGTTTTCCCTTCATACAAACACCAAGATAAGCAACACAGCAAATTGCTGGTTGCAGTTCCAGCTGAGACATTTCAGTAGCACCAGCTCATGGTCCATTCCCTATTCCACCCACACAACAGCTTTCCTGGTGATAACCCTTCCCACACTCACCTAACTTTGCCTGATTGCAGATATTTAGGACAAGCACACAAGGACCAAGAATTTTCTGGTCCCTCCCATGGGCATCTAGAAGCTGCAGTCTGCTTCAGAAAGACGCAGAGCAGTGTGGTGCCTGCCAGCCAGACTTCACTGCCAGAAAGGTTGGGACCTGGCTTTGCTCTGGAGCTGGTGGAACATGGCAGGAATGCAGAAAAACCTGCTGCACTCCTGAGGGCTGAAGGAGCCCCTGGGATTTGGCCCTGCAAAATGAAATGTGTGTGTTGAGCTGGCTGCTGCATTTAGAGTTCCACTCTGTTTAGTGGCATCAAACCTCTAGTGGTAAAATGCACCAAGAGAGAAAACCTGCAGCCAAGAGCGATAAAGTTCTGGGTCTTGTCGAGCTGATCGGCAAACTTCTTTTACCCCTATCTGCTCTTCAGTAAATGGAAAAAAAATATACACTGACTGAAAAGGGTTTGTGCTCTCTCAGCTTTCTCCACCGTTACTGGCTGATGGTATCTCCACAACATACTCTTAGAATTACTTTCTTCGAACGATTATGTGATTAAAAAATAACACCCTTTCATTTAACGGAGATACAAATATGTTTGAGATGGAGAATGACTGTAAATAATACACATGTCCAGAAAAAAATTGCAGAGCTTTGTTCAGGTTCTGCATTAAACTTTCACTTCACATTTTCTGGAACCAACCTGCTATTGTCTCAGCTTGGCTGGAAAAACAGTGGCTGGAGATCATGTGGCAGGGAAGGGTGGGTGGTGTGACACACAAGGGCTGAAACACAGCTGGGGACACAAGTTCTGCACTTGACTCTGCCTGGCCTTGCTTTAAACTGAAAAGCTCTGCCCTCTCTGAGATGTTTGTTTATCTGGTTTGTTTACAGACAGCAATCACGTCTTCTCTCATCCCAGTTCTGCTAGACTAAGCAAACCACGCTTTTTACCTTTTCTTGTTTGATACGTTTTCACTTCCCTTCATCATCTTAGGCAGATCTCTGAACCTTCTCTGGTGTACATCACGAGTCTTGCAAGCAGTTGAAGAAGATGCCCAAAGTATTCCAAGGCAGGACTTTGTAAATAGATTCGCAAAAGTGTTAAAACAGGGATGAAACTATCCATCCCATCATGCAGAGGAATCCAGAGACGGTTGACCTGCCCAGCTGTGTGCACACAAGGGTGAGTGCATTTTTCCTGCACTCTGAATAGATCAGAAACCATGCAGACATATTAGTGCAACACCAACCCCCCCAGTATGGGTTCTGGGAGAGTACTGAGTTTCAGCTGAACCTCCTGTGGGTGTGGAGCACATCTGTCCGCCTGCAGGAGACTATGTAGACTCTACAGTCTCGATGGAGAAATCATCTAGAAATATAGAAGTATATTAGCATGTCACAAAAGCTCTAACTCTGGCATATAAACATTACAAGACAGATTCAAATATCACAGAAGTGCTACTTTCGCAAACAGGTCTTGGCTAATCCACCAGCAATAGCTAGCCCACCGAGATAACAAAAGGCTAAACTCTCTTAGATTATCATTACCCATTAAAGTTTCACTGGAATGGGAGATTAAACTGCACTGACTGGTATTTACAAATACTTGTCCATCACACACTCAGACTTTTGCTGGGTTTCCTTTACACAGAGAAACCTGATGGAAGTTGGACCTGCTTCCTCATAGTGCTGCTTTACTCTTTACTCAAGCAGTGAAATCATCTGCTTGAACCCCCTTTTTATTTCCAGTTTCTTCCACATGCAGTGTCCAGAAGCAGTAATGTAATTGAATAATACCTCTAAGCTGTTGGACGTCATTTTTTTCACATCAGACTAACATTTAACAATACTAGAGGTAAGCAAATAAATCACAGAAAAGAACAGATCTTGTTAGGATATTTTTTCCATATACATGGGTTTGTGCACGTTTGGTGTTGGTGACAGAGTTACTCTGTGAACTTAATATTCAGTGTTCAAAATTTGGGCTGTGTTGCTTCATTTGGCTTGATCACAAAAGTCACACTGTTTTTTTCATATGAGTGTAACCTTCACAAAGGATATGAACCAATGAACCAATATGAACGAGTTGTTATAAATTCTCAAGAAGGGATGGACTAAAGGAAAAAAAAACAAAGAACCAACCAACCAAGCAAAACCAGAAAAACACACACATACACAAAACCCTTACGAACAAATTTTTACAAGTGTGAGCCTATTCCTTTCGGAGCACCATTTTTCACACAATACATGGAAAACCTGTTGCTATGTCAGCCATCAGGCCTGCAAGAGGAAAAGCTCCAGGTGAACAGGAGAGCTGCCAGCATGCTCCTACCTGCTGCTGTATCAGCATCCACATGCTGCTTTGCCCCAGTTTCCTCCCATGATGTTAGGGGCTGCACTGGATGTGCAACATGGCTTCAGCCCCAAGTCATACTTTCTCAGAAACTACTGACTTCTCTCTTTTTTCTTTCCTCAGTTGATAAGGAGAGATGCCAGCAGACACCTGCACAAGAGAGACACTATTAAATGCTAAATTTTGTCAGAGCAGGAAGATGATAGAACTTGAGACAAATTTTTACTTCTAAAACAACCCTGAGCCACCCCAAATTTGGCTTCTGGCAATACTTTCAACACCTGATTGAAAGAGCAAGTTGCAATTTACCGCCTGAGTGAAGAGTCACAAAACCATCGCGTGTGCCGGGGCAGCCCTGGGTGCACAACGAGCCAGGATGACCCCTGGCCGGCAGGCAGCGTTGGAGCTGAACACAGAGCTCTGCACCCAGCCCCGCAGCTGCACGGCACAGCCAGAGCTACAGACAGCCAGAGGGGTGGTAACGTTCAGTGCCACCAAACGCCACCGCGGGGCCAGAACTGAAAATGGGAGCTGAGTGTCCTTCCCCGCTGTCCACGCTGCTTCACTGCTGTTTTCACTAGGACAAGCACAGCACTGTTCTTCGAACTGCTGCTGAGGCTCTTGTCAGCATTTTTGCACTCATGACGTCTTAGTAAATAACATACAAATTGTTCTTCTCTCCATAGCATGTATTATGTCTAATTATACATACGAAAGATATTTTCATTCAGACAGCATTTAGAACATCCTTGTCTCTTGTGGCTGCAGTGTTCCAACAAGGGACCATCTCTCTCACTTCTATTAAAACCCCGTGGCCTATTTTCTTTAATCACTCACCATTGGTTTAACTGAAAACAGGATCTAACCCAGCAGGCTGAAGCTGAAGTTACTCCACAGAGTTAGTTAAATGGGCTCACTGATGGCCAGTGCTGCTTCCAGCCCAGCACTGCTGCAGCTCCCGCAGTGCAGAGTCTCCTGGAGCCCGATGAATGCAGGTGACAGCAAAGCGTCCCCCACCCTGCAGTTTCAAATACCAGTATGAGGCTACAGACAAGTGGTGGGGTCAGCGGAGGAGGAGGCTTGCAGAAATGCTCATGCCGTCACCAGCACAAACAAGCTGCGATCCCTGATCCTTCCAAATCTCACCCCAGCATCCCTAGGAGAGCGAATACTTCCCTCTGGGATAATCTCATTAATGGCCACGCTTTACACTGATATGGAAATGGACTCACTGCCATTTCAGAAGCTGGTTAACACAACCTTTTCACAGCAGCAATATTTGCTTTTTTCCTAGCAGCTTCCCAAGGGGAGATGCATGAACCTCCTGTTTTCACCTCTGACACAAATGAAGGGGAGGGCAATCGAGCATCAATTCAAACCTGATTTCTCAAAGCTATCTGCTAAAAAGTTAACTGACTAGGCAGCAAGCCACCAAGAGAAGTAATGCAGAGAAAGAAATGGGAAGAAGGAACTCATGGCGTATTGTCTGAAGTCTGGAAAATAATTAAAGTAATTACACTTAATCAAAAATACATACAATTTCTTCATGAGCTATCAGACACTATGGAAAGCTGACAATGTGTGCTCACAGGTGTCAACATGCATCTTATTTTAGCAAGGAATTCACTGAATTGATTGCATCATATTGAGCCAGGAAATAAACTTCTGTCTTTTCTTTGCAGTTGGCTCCAGTTTGGTTGGAGCCATTTGGATTCTGCTTTCAGTAGCACTGAACAAGGTCTGCTGGAGAGCAGCCAGACTTGGTCTGAATCTCTTGTTAGGTACAGAAACTGGGATCCCAGTGCATGCCAGCTGCAACTGGACGGAATACAAAAGAAAAAAAAAAACAAACAACAAGGCCTGCTTTTGGCCTGGAGGGCAGCACACTGTGACAGCACATAATCCTAGAGAACAAACTGAGATTGTATTCAAGGTTTCAGAGCTCTTCCTCCTTTCCATCAGGGGATACACAAGAAAATCTGTATGTAAGAAGAGCAGGCACACACACACACAAACCCCCAAACAAAACAAAAAACAAACAAACAAACAAACCACCACACCTTTATATACAATGTCAAAGTCACTTCACTACTGCTGCTTGCTTCACCATCCATAACTCAGTAGTTCACACAACCACACGCTGAACTTACCACTTAAAAATTATAGAGATACATCACATGGTCTTCTCAAGAAACAACATCAATTCACAGCAGACTGGTTGACGGGACAGAAGATGAAGATGTAGTTTCTCAGGGGGGCGTCTGCTGTTGCCAGCATGGTGTTGCAACCTTACACTTCTCCTTCATCTCTGTTTGCGATCTCGGTTCATTCCTGCTGCTAAAACCTTTGCACGGCTGACCCTGACCAGAGCGGCAGAACGTGAGGAACAGCACAGCTGGGAGAAATGAGTCCTCTGCCACCACATCTGCCTGTGTGCCAGGGAACAGATGTGCTGCCACGGCGGCACGGCAGAGTTCGGGCTGTCACCCCCCGTGCTACACCTGCTCCGGACGTTGACGTAAGACCAGACCTTCCCAGCCCACTAGTCTGTTGTGGCACTTGAGTGCTGAAAATCAAACATATTAAAATTCAGAAGCGACAAGAAATCCTATATGTATGCCCTGGGTATATTCGGGGGTATGAATATTTTATATAGCAAACTGATTACAATATGCGAAGATTGCTTGTGCCCACAACACTGGGAATACAGCTAAAGTCAAATTAAACATTTACCAACTCCGGCAATCTTCAGTTAACCAAGGAACTAGGAAATAAAGGGACCTGAGACACAAACATGCTCAATCTACTTGTAGCAGCTCAAGCTCAGTTCCGGATTTCACAGCATATTTCCTCTCTCTTGCTATTTAACAGCCATCCTTAATCAAACTCATTCATTTAAGGCATGCTGTACGCATTATTGCCTGCTCTATACCCCTGCCACCACAAGGAACTCAGCACCAGAGCAGCAATCATAGGAATGTAGATACAGGTATATTGAAAGTAGATCACATATCAAATATTAAAGCCATGAAGCTATGAGTCCATCCTGTTGGTTTTACAGGATAACACATTTCTTGGAGCTTCCTTTTTAGGTTCCTGTGATTCACCACACACTGTGTTGAGCAATGTGTCCTTGTTACCTGAATGCATTATACATTGTGGAAATTTAGAGCCTGTTGCCATCTGTTTTAATTAAGAAACTCATATACAGATTTGGCCGCCTTGCCCAGTAAAACACTTTTGGAAAGAGAATTTTATAGTCTGATAATGGGCCAGATCTCCAGCTGGTGCTAATTCATATACTTCCAGTAGCACCACAGCTGCTGTGTTGATTTACAGCAGCCAAGGAATCAGGCAGGTAACATTGCAATAGTAAATTTAAAATGTTATTCATCTCAGCAAACTTTTTTAATTGAGATGCTACTGAATGATGCTTACAGCGGATTACAAAAATCGTCTTCAACTCTTGTTCATGTTGAAACTCATTATTTCAGTGAGGCATGTGTGCAGCTGAAGCAAATAGTTTGGCTCTATTTTCTCAACACAGAATGTACAGATGACAGCTTCCATACATCAAATATACCTTTGCATTTTGCATGGATGTGAGAGATATGTCAATCACAGCTTCCTGGTAGCTTAAGGAAGGGCTTTTTGAGGGCATTTTGGTAGCAGTAGAGTATTCATGAAGTTCAAACAAAGAAAACTGGAGCAACTTAATGTTTGACAGCCATACAGATAATTGCAAAGTCTTCTACCTCAAAAAGCTATCACTTCAGCCGAGAGGGGATAAACGCAGCTTGAATTCAATGTCAGCTACATCACTAGTGCCACCTACAGCATCCAGTTCAGAGAAACCACCTGGATTATCAGCGGGCTCAGGTGAGCATACATTTCTAGACCACTTTTGTTAGTATTCAACCTGTCAACAAGGCATTTTAACAGAGAAAATACATACTTGTGCAACACAAGGACTAAACCATCCGTTTGGAACACGTAATTTAGGCACATAGCTCAAAAAAATAGATGCCTCTGGCAATTGCCATTGGCACATTAGGGAATCAGAAAACACATACATCTAGCCCTGATAGATGAATGGCTTTTATTTGTTGCATTTACATCGATTTGGAGAACTTAACACTGAGAGATGGAGTCCACCGCTGGACAAGTTTTTTGTTCTCCTGCTCCTTGGAGCTAATCCTGTGCTTCAGATGTACCAGCGGAGTGGGAGGGCTGAGCTGGATCACAAGTATGATCCACAGCCAACAGCCACGGATCAGCTCCTCCATCAGGTATCTATAGGTGGTGGCTCCTTCAGCTTCAGCACAGCTCAGGACACTGTATACCTACAATTCAGAGGTGCCACCCTGATGGCCTAGCCTTTGGCACATAAGCTTGTGGAAAACAAATTTATTACAAACTGGTTAATAACGTACCACTTGGACCAGTTCCCACATCTCTGTAAGCATGAACCTTCAAGGAGGGCTCGTCATTTCCAAGATTATTTCTTGTTTTGGCTGCCACATTTTCTGCAGCATTCACAATGCAATCTGCAAAAGTTTCTGTCTTTTCCATGTCATTTGTACAAGGATCTCAGGGGAAACATCATGTCACCTCTTCTCTGCGTATTTGATGCAATATCAATTCCCAGTCACTGCACACCTGCTGAAGGCTTTGATGGCTATTCCCCTGAGAGACTGACTGCCTGCAGCTACAAATCCCAGCAAGGTGAAGAGAAATGGATGTGTCTGCGCAGTTCTAAGTCCTGGTAAACAAAGATTATAAAAAATAGAAACATTTCTCATCTTAAAATATACACTATGCTTGTAGACTCATTCATGTTGATTCTTGGCTGCTCAAGGAATCGATTTAATTATTTTAATAAAGAATACTTGTGCCTCATGTTTAACTACCTTCTTAAAAAAAAGTACCATCTCTTGTTTGCCTTTCCCTTACTGTTTCTCTTTCTTTTGGCACCTCAAAAGAATGGCCCCAAACTATGCTAGAAAAGAGATCTCTTCCACCCTTAGATTTTGTACAGAATACTGCTGAATTAGCTCAGGCTTTTATGGGGAAAACAGTATTTTAGTCCTCATATGATTCGAAGCAGAGAAATAAAGGGAATCCTTGGTAGGACTGTGTCCCCAAGACTTGTGTCCCTGGTTTTCCACCCTTGCTTGAGGAGCGTCCCAGCCCAAAGAGGCTCCTCCAAGCCTGGCTCCTCCTCAGGATTATTAACGCAGACAAAGACTGCAGGACTGGGTCTCCTGCACCAAAGCAACATAAGGGATTGATCGGTAATTCGTTTGAAGAGCAGCCTGCTGAAGTGTGTTGTCACAATACAGCTGGCTGAGCATAAAGTGTTTATCACCCTGACAAGTCTTTTCTCCTGCCTGGCTTGGGAATCTGACCGCAGCATCATAGGGAAAGCAAATTCACTTCGAATTACGAGCAATGGGTGTCTCTATCACTTTCTACATAACCCCGTGTTACTTGAAGCGGCTCTATGCCATGCCATGGCTCGTGTGAGCCCTCCGATGGGCAGGAGACTTTCCACTGCCGCTGACCTTGGCGTGCTGCACAGCCTGACCGCAGGAGCACGTTTCTTCAGCAGCTCTCATAGACTTTGCTCGCTCTCTGCATGAGCTAGTCCCCTTGCTGACACAAAACCCTGCTCTCCCTCTCACTTTTTAGATGGGGTGTGAAACCAGTGACCTTCTGGCTTGTTACCTTCGCTCCTCATTCACTTTTTCGCTTTCACTCTGTGGTTCCTCTGTTCCAGGCAGACATGCTTTCTGAGCTAATATCACGGCTGGGCAACTTGAAATAAGGAACTGCTTCAGCTGAATGAAACTTGGATTACTAATTTTCTCCTTCTGCCCCCACAGCCAGAGCGATGCACAGGCACAGAGCCCAGCTTTGCTCCTGGGAAATCCCACTACTAGTGACACCATGTCACTTTTGCACATGATGCATGAGGATGGCTTTGAGGCCCTTTTCCAAATTATTTTAAAATCAGAGGAAATTTCACATTATCTCTCTCTTTCTCTCCCTCCACTTTCTTCCTAAGCAGTAGAGATAAAACTTCTCCCTGCCTTTGTTAGAAGAACCATTCATTATTAATGACTGTGTCAGCGTGCTTGCCTATTTCTTGGTGCTCTGCTGTCAGCTCAAGGCTGTCTGCTTCTCCCTCCAGAGACATCTCTCAAGACATTGCCTCCTTTGGTTTTCAGCTAAATCTTATCACCCAAAGTGGAATCCGAGCCTGACACTCATTTGCCCTAGGTCATGCGAGCTGTCCTTCCCTCGTGCCAGCCACTACCCACCCATGGGATCACGGCTGCCCCAGCTGCACCACAGGTTTCAGAACAGCATCCAGCAGACGTGGTGCCAAAGGGATAGGAAGCAGCTGCTTCCCTCCATGGCACGCCATCCCTGACAGGACACTGTGGGGTTGAGGCTAGGAAGCAGCAAGACACAGATGGTTTCCAAACAGCTGGAGACCCCAGCAGACCCCTCAGCAGGCAGAATTAGAGGTTTCCAGCATGAAAAGGTCAGATATCCCCCCAAAGTAATCTCTCTCAGTACAGACATTGGGTAAGGTTTCAAAGTCTGCCATTTTCCCACCCTCTTGGCATTTACAGCACCTTTTACTAGCTGGAACCTGCATGGGTAATGCAGAGCCATCAGGTACCTGTATGGTTTTGTCCCAGCCTAGTGTGGGACTTGCACGACATTCATTTATTACCAGAGCTCTGGCTGATCTCCATAGAAGGAGCAACACTTTCCAAAAGGCTTTTGAAAGATCCTCTCTTCAGTGTGTTTTTGCTTTCCACGCACAGCCATACATTTTATAGCATCCTTTGGAGAAGTGACACTGAAAGCTGACGAGATCCATGCATTGAGAGAGCAAGGTAGGCATTTTTTCCTTGTTGAGGCTGTCCTCAACATCATACTGCAATCCAAACCCATTTTTAAGTGTACCAGTGATGGGCTGAAAGACTTTGACCTCCTGGACTCACTACTGTCTGTTTGACTTTCTTTTGTACAGCAAGCCATGTAAGTCCAAACCTTGCCTTGAAAAGTGTCAAAACCTTTCAAACCATCTGGAGTAAAAACACTAAAAATGCCCCTGGCAGTGATCTACATTATACAGCAGTATATGGTAAACAGCAATGGAGCTATTACCCTGTCAAGCTGAAAAATAGTGTCAAAGTCACCAGTATATCTAACTGTAAAACTGGCTTATGTGATTAGCACTGAACATTTGGTTAGCTGAGCCCATCGTGTGCCAGAATTAGATTTTTTCCTTTCCAGTAAATACTGCAGCACTGCCCTAAGGACATCCCTGGGCACATCTGTGCCTCATGGGTAGCCCTCCAAGCTGTAATTCCTTGAAAGACTCAGTTTTGCTCTGGGGTGAAGAGCAAATGACAGAAAGCTACTTGTAATTTTTTAATTTTAGCACAAAGATTTCTACTGTTTTCACTGTGCCAGCTCCGAGCTTCTAAGGCAAGCAAGCGTTTCACCTCTTTTGAGCACACACTGCTCAGCAATACACAAGCTGGTGACCCACTTATTCTTATTGGATTTATATTCTTGACACTTCAGCACAGCTTTGGTGGTTTCCTGCATAAGTCTTCTAAATAAGAAAAAATCGCAAAATAGTGTGTGTAGACTGCATGCATTATTTTGTAGCTTTTTCTGATTTCAGCAGGTCCTCGAACAATAATCAGGCAGCACTCCAGTTTGCTCCCAATAAAAGTTTGGTTTAACCAAAAACTCAGGGATATATTTCCCAGTTTTTCACGTACCTAGAAATGGGATTTAAAAAAGCGCAAAAGTCAGACGTGGCCACAATTAAATACTGGTTTGGGATTCAAAACCAAACTAATGAAAAATTGAAAGGGCTGGGTAACTGGTGTGATTCTGAGACCTGGGCTTGGGATTTGGCAAGAGATCTACTTGCAGCTGCACCAGCTGCAGAAGCTCCTCTGACAGCCCCGCACTCGGGCAGGCTGGCCGGGAAGCTCTGCCGTACCCTCCTGTCTCGAGGCCTCACTCTCCCAGCTTAAAGAGTATGAACAGATTTATGTGAGGTACCCGGACAGCTGAAATGTGCTCCTGGCTGTTGCTAAAATACCGCATTTAACACCGTACACTACAGGTGATGTGGGAGTATGATGATGCTCCTGCGGGAAAGAGACACAACGCTGATGGATAATGTCTGTAAGGGAGTGGTAAATTTGTGTGCGAAACCACAAGAGGACCCTAATTAAAACCCCTTCATGCATATATATGAACTGTAAATCATCAGTGGGCATGTGAGTGTTCAAAGCATAACTTAGCGTGAGGCAGCACTTGGAGATGGAAATGGAAAGAGGAATAAATCTGATGTGCTCTGACTTTGCACCAGGGAACTGTCATCCCGGCTCTTCTGTCCCCTTCGTAATTAAAGCAATTCTGGCTGCTGGGCTGCGGCCTGTCTGTCTTGCCTTATACCTTCCTCTGCCTCTCCTGCTTGTCGAGACATTCGAAACACCTCAGGCTGCTCCTTCGTTTATCACAGACCAAAATGTTCCTTTCTTACTAGTCAGGGCACGAGCCAGACCGATTGCTTCTCCTTCAAACTTCTTTCCTCCTTCACCGCCAGCAAGTTTGCTAGGGAAACTCTTGTTGCCCCCTGAGTATGCAACTCTTGTCCCCTGAGTGTGTGCTCACCACTCAGCTGCTCCTAAAAGTTTTTGTGCTCATCGTGATTTTGTAAATTGTAACGACTAGTTCAAATCCCATCATGGCCCGTTAATGGTGACTCTAATGGATGTTGGCAGACTCAGTGAGAAAACCTAATATATTCAGATTAAGAGCAGAAGGCTCTCTGGGCCTGGTGAGAAATGTTTGTTCCCTTACAGTTTCAGGAGATTTGTGTGGTGAGTAGAAGAAAGTTCATGGCAGAGGAGAGCTTATGTTTTCCGTAACTGACAGTTCACAACATTGATTTTAATGTGAAAATTGCTATGACTATTTGCAATTTAAAAAAAGTTTTGTTCAGCTGTCTTTATACCTGCAAAAGCTTCACATCATGACCTGCCGCTGCTTAGCACTTACCGGGAGTTAGCTGTGCCCAGGGGTACAGGGTGTGGGAGAATCAGATGGGGTGTGTGTTTGGGATCTCAAAGCACTTTGCAGTCAATGTAGCTCAGGGTGAAAATCTATAAAAAGCAATAGAGCTGATGTATACAAAAGTATAATGCAAGTAGTGCAAAAGGTTCATTAGGAGAAGCTGGGCGGAGGACTGGGAATGCCTCTGCAGCAGCAGGCACGGAGCTGCAGGACTCGGTACCTCTCTGGTCTGGGGTTACGCACGGCCTGAGGGGTGCATAGGGGACACAGGGCAACACTTGGGATCAAGGAACCACATCTGGCAGACTTCTCCCTTCCTCTGTGAGCCCCAGTTCTGGCAGTTTGAGTCATACCGCTCTTCATCCTAGTCACCTCACATTTACGTGAGAGGTGTTTAAGGGAATTAACAGTGCTAATAAAAAGGACAAGAGAAACCATTTAAAAATTAATAACTATATCCAATTTAAAATAGCGTTTAGATTTCAGTTGGCTGGAATGGAGAATATTTATTTCCACTTGGACTGCATGTAATAGAAATATCAAGAATATATACACTGTACAAAAAACAGATTTAAAAATTCGGAACAGGAAAAAGCACTTCACATCCCTCTCAGAGCCATCATAAACACTATCAGTGAGCCATGTGTGAAGTGCATACCCCGGTATGTTAAACTAAAAAAAATTACTGAAAGCTATCGAAAGGTACATTCTTATAATTATTTTTAACACTGTAAAATTACATGACCATGAGGTATTGTATTTTATCAATTGTATATTGAAAGAATCTTTAAAGGACATCAGAGAGCAGGTCTGTCCGCTCTCCCTCTCTCCTCATTGCAGATGACTTGTTAAAAGGTGTTGGAACACAGATGATTATCATGTCCCCCAACGGGCTAATAATACATTGCAAATTTTCACATCAGTGATTTTTAGGTGCTAGTCTCTTCCAGTTACTTTAGAGTGTCTCTCAGGAGCATCAAGCCAAGAAATGAAGTTGTTTTCACAGAACATTTATTACACACCATTCTGTTAATGATGTAAGGCTTAACTACTGACTTCGTGGGGCTGTGCTACCTCTAAATGAAGATAAGACTGTCCTAGTCTCAAAATTTTCGGGTAGATAAATCTTAACTGAGACAATATAACCAACACAGTGCAAATCCTACACTGTTCCTATGAAGTGAGGCTCCTTTTTATATTGCTAGAACTTTTTTCCTGCTGAAGTAAGGAGTATTTATGATTCTTCCTCCAAGTGCAAATGAAGAGCTATAAATAGCTGCTAGTTAACCCTGAATTTCAGCTGTCCTTAAATATGTGGAAGAAGGGCTTGTTGTAGCAGTTCCACATACTTTTTAAAACCCCCTAGCTAGGAAAGCAGTAAATCTAAATTAGGAATATTAACATTGCAAAATAAAAGGGTTTCTTCCTGACACAAGCAGAACTCCTTCTCCAGCTTCTGTGTTTCAGATTCATACATTTTCAAGGCCAGGGGGGAGAATGAGGCCAACTGGTTGGAAAAATGCCGTTATTTCTTTGATAAAAATGTGTATAAACAAGGTACTGAGTCAGCGAGACTTGGGCATCATTAGAGAACTTTTTCTGCAGAGGTGAAGTAAGAGAAGCTGCAGATCTTCCTGAGTATGTCTAGTGCTGCTCTAGTTACCAGCTACACCCAGGACATGGAGAAGAATCACAGTAGCCCAGTCTACGTGTACCCCCTACCACATAAATTGTAAATCATATGTAAATTATGTAGCCCAGGGGTCTGCCACCTCAAAAAACATAGTGGGGCCACCAATTTCTTTGTTAAACTCAAAGTCTGCAGTAGTCTTAGGGGGACCCAAACATAAACCTCGAAAACACAAGGCTACACAGACTCTCCAGCTGGTATTTTCCCTACAGCATAATAAACAGGGATTGCTTTTCCTGCGTGCAAGAGATGCTTTACCAAGAGAAGTGAACTGAATCTCAGCAGCAAGAAGAGGAGCCAGATGAATGTGCTCTCCCAGCTCTTGGGCTGGTGGTCTCACCACCACTCTGGTACCCTGGGGCACTCACCGATGCTGCCAAACATACACCTGGGTAAGACTGCAGAGATATTCCCTTTCGGCATGATTTCTACCACTTTAAATGCTGTTGAAAACCTAAGTAGTTTGGAAACAAATGGACTGTGTGAAACCGAAAAAGAAGGCAAAATTCACTGTCCTGAATTACGGATGGATAATCTGCCACAAAATAGCATTGTCTGCAGCTGCACTGGAAGCATGTCTGATCGTTCCCTCTCTTCCAAAATATATAATAAAAGTCAGGTCCTGTTTAGATTAGAGAGATCATTTGAAACGCTGACTATATTTATACTGTTCTGCATTAAAAGGTACTTTTTTCTGTGATTCGTAACTACTATAAAATTGATTCTCCTGTTCTAGCATCTCACAGGTATTTTGCACCAACTCTGTGAGTGACAACACCATGCAATGTGTAAGGGTCCTAATATGCTACCTTATGCCCCACACATATACTTGGCAAAATAAGATTCACATTCCTTCCTTTTATACGGCAAAGTCCTGCCCCTGCTTTACTATGGTGCTCTGGAGAACCAGAATAATATTATTCGCATGATAATGATGCAAATACCTTTTGCAGGGAGGAAAGGTGTAAAAGGACATTACTCAGGAAATTCCCACAAAGCCATCCCTGCTTTCTGAAATGAGGATACAGAAAAACCTACAAAATACAGGGAAGTCACTATGGTTCTGGAAACCCTCTAGCAACCTTGCTCTGCGTTTACTTTCAACAGCTGTGGTTGTGATGGGTCCTGGAAAACTGTTGTCCATTCCAAAAGAAAGTGTCCCATGGCATCTCTAAACCAATGAGGTCACTAGGGAAGTCATCTGTCTTCTCATCTGACAACAACTGGTCATTCATCACAACTTTTTTTGATATATGCTGTTTAAGGTATATGGTCAGAACATCACAGGGACAGAGGGCATTGTTCCTGAGATGCATACCCAAGGCTCACCTAAGGCATCTCATCTTGAAAATACCAGACAGTTTTAGCTTCCATCTTTAATGAACGGCTATATCTTCCGTTGTTATTTAAAATGCCAGTTGCCACCATCTGAATCACCAGACTGAGAGCAGAGAAGCACTGTGTAACCTTCTGCTGATAGGTAGTTTTGGGCAGGTTTGTTAAGTGCTTTGTCTCAGTTTCCCTGTTCTTGTAACGTTCAGCCCTCTTCTGTGCATGTACTGCAGACTGATTATTTGAACAGGGACATGTAGTGCTTAATGTCACCTTCCTGACTTCAGCTGAGGACTCCTTACATAGTAATAGCTGCACTGGATCAGACCGAAGATCCCTCTGGTAGCATTTGGTGGCGATTGTTTTAGGGAGTGGAATAAGAGCCAGGAGCACATACAGCAATGCTTCAACGAGAACACTAGCTCTGTGGCTCCCCAAAATGTCTGTGTGTGAGCACCCCTGTGCATCAACAGGCCCTGGCAGATCTCTCTTCCCTGAATGAGCTAATTTCCTCTTGAAGCCATTTGAATGATGAGTCTCGGGTGGCCAGCAGCAATGAGTTCTGCAGCTGAATTACAAACCATATGAAGTAATACTTCATTATTTTCATTTTAAACCTGCCACCCAGCAATTTCGTGGGGTGCCTCATAACACTGCTGTTCAAGGATCAGCAAATAAACCTTCCCCATCTTACTGACCTGTATCTCATTCTGCTCCAGCCATCTCCTCCTGATGCTAGGGAGTGGTAGCCTGTTTAATTTATCCTGGCTAGGACACCATTACATATTTTCATTCAGCTGCCCTTTTCTGTACCTTTTCTAGCTTCATTATTATATGCTACTGACAGTATTTCAAGTTGAAGTGGAACTCGGAAAACTATGCAATGGTAAACATCCTTTCCCTTCAAAAGGACATTTAAAACTGAGTAGGACCTTCTGGAGTTAATCACTCTCTGCTTCTAATAAACTAAGCTAAGGAAAAGTTCCTTGAAAACAAATGACTTGTGACAACCGAGGCACAGTAGCAGCTGCACATGATGTTTTGTACTTGGATTCCCACATTGCCTTCACACTGGCAGAGGCAACTCCTGCAGGCTCCCTCTCTGCCCAAAATCATGATTAGGTGTCTGGTTCACCAAATCACTTGCAATTTAGTGGTAGGGTAGCTGGGAGTCCAGCAATGACTTCACCTTCTCATTGCTTACAGGTTCATTAGAGTAAAAATAAAAATAGATATAGATATAGAAACAGAAGACAAATGCACTAACTGGGACTGCAGCTAGTAGTTGGGCAGACTTCTGCCCCAAATGGGATTGGATTCTTCTTCTTTCCCGTTCTCTCTGTGACAGTGGTCCACCCAGTTTGGTGGCACAAATCCCCAAAGGTTCCACACCTTGCTCCTGGTTTCATTGCTTCACAAGGGTGATGTGGGGCTGTCAAACCAGAGTCAGCTGCAGGCACCAAAACTTGACTCTTATCTGAGCTCCCTGAAGATGCAGTAAACAGGAATTTGTTGCAATAGCCATGGAGAAGACTGGTACCAGATAAAACTCTCACTTTCTCTCTTCATCTCATAGTCTTAATTGAAAACACCAGACTTGGAGGCTTTTAAGGTGTTCAAAGCCTGAAGAACAAAGAGGCTGTGGTTCCTGCTAGGGCACCAGGGCAGTGCCACCGCTGAGGCTGCTCCCAGCACAACAGCAGGGCAAGACCACGCTGTGGTAGGGCTGCCAGACCACCCCAGTGCCAACCCACTGGAATGGAGGCAGTGGGAGCTGCCAAGGCCCCGCTCAGCTTCCCTCAGCTCTTTGAGACGTGTGGCTTGCACCTTGCAGCACTGAGCTCTGTGGAGATGTTGATATGAAGCCTGCAGGGTGAAGAAGGTTGGCTTATGACCTCTCCCACTATGTTCCGTAGTCATCTTGCACTGATGTAAATAGCTAATAAGATGTAAACAGCTAACAAGTGCCAAATTTTTACCTCTAGTGCTAGAGCTGGGTTTATTTCTGTCATGACACGCTGTTTGTAAAATGTACTGCACTAGAACTGTATTTGTAGCAGACTGCCAGAGCTTTGAATGGCATAACGTTTTATAAAAGCATGCAAATGGCAGAGCAATTTTATTCTTGCTAAAAAGAAGGGTGAATACACACAAAATTGCTCACTTATCAGTGCAAAAGAAATCGATGTTGTCACGTCCCTCTCTTCATTTCAAAAGCTCTGGGAATGGAAAAAAGCTGGAGATTGCAGGATAGACCTTGGTGATTGAAGTGGAAAAATATAGTCAACCCTGATGCATGAGATTGTGATGAGGATACTCTGTGTGCTACCAAGTACTTTGAATTCTGTGAGGCTTCACGTTTTATCTGTCATAAAGAAGGACTGGCCACTGCTTTTCGTGTTAAACAGCTGCTGTGCAGCACGGTGAGTATGAGAGGTGGAAATGGAAACTAAAACTGAGACCGCCTCTGCTTTTAGCGATGTATGCCAGGTTCCACTGTAGGCAAAGGTAATGGTTATTTAATTATTAGTATTCACTATTAGTAACTGGAATTGCATGTAGCTGCTCTGTAGGCCCATCTCACCACTGCAGGGACTGTAACAGAGGAGTGAGGACTGCGGAGTCAGCAACAACCCTCCTAGTCCTCCTGTTGTGATTTGCAACAATGGTTACACCTTAGATGTGTAATAGACTGACAGCTTGTACTTGTTGATCAAACCAGACTAATAGTACATGATGAGCTTTACATAACACAATAAGATAATAAAAGTTATGAGACTGGACTTGCGGGCGAGCTCTGCATAAGAAGATAAGCTCTTACTGTAACCGTACTCAAACTTGCGGGCGAGCTCTGCACAAGAAGTTAAGTTCTTACTGTAACCGTACTTCGCAATCTCAAACAACCCAGAAACTTAAAATAAAGGTAGGGACANTTTTGCGCACCGTTGGTGGAATAAAGATTTCCCGGCCACCCAGCGCTGTTTTGCCTGTTTACTGCTTGCTTTAATAAATCCTATTTGATGATTGATTACGAGACCAGAGTTTAATTGGCTATCGTCGTTTATAACAGATGGGTCCTCTGGACCCCTCCATGGATGCACAGTAAGACACAGCCTCCAAAGAGACTTTCTACAAAAAACACAAGCAAAATACACAATATTATCACCTTCAAGCTACAACCTATGCAACCTCCAGAGCCAGGATGGTGTGAGCTGCCCTGGCCTTGAAGCTTGTTCTAGCACCTCACCTTCTCTTCCCTAACCTTTCCATGCAAGGACCACCCCAGTCTTTAATTTTGCAAAAACACATCCCCAGCCACAAAGTTACTTAGCTCCTTTTGTTATAAGCAGTTTTACAAACTAGGATGTGCCAAAGTGTTCTTGCTTCTGTTGTTTTTTTAATTATCTTTGTTTCTGTATGTGCCCTTTGCCTCAGGCGGAGAAGGTCAACATGGTTCATGGCCTACACCATACTTTTTTAGACGGTTGCATTTGCTTTGTCTGAAAACAACAACAAAAACAACAAAAAGATAAAAGCTTAGAATACGATGTTTTATCCTAATTTAATGCCCAATTAAAGAGAAACAAATGCATCTCCACTAAGAAGTGATACCTGCCATTCGATAAAGCATACACTAGAGACTAGGGTGAGTCACTAGACTAAACCAGGTCCATTTCTCCATCAGAGCAAGCTTTACTAGATATCTCAACACAGGGCGTTAATGATGGTTGTTCTTTGGCTGGCTATCACAAAAGCAGCAAAGCTTAAAAACTCTACTAGAGTTGATCCACAGGGTGTGAAATACACGGTATTTTGGTTAATTAGCTAATGTTTGTAATGCATTTTCTGGAGGAAAAAAGTGCCGAGTACCATCATTATTATCAACAGTCTTTTCTCTCTTCAAGCCCTTGCCAACAATGCTTTCAATTTGTTTTCAGGGCTAAATTAGGCACTTCTGTAGTTCTGTGGGGAAATATTAAGCCCAGCCAAACGATCTTCCTTTTCAGCTCAGTACTTCCAGGTTTGGTTTGATCTTACCTGGGCTTTGTTTTACAGCTGGCCTCATTCTGGTTTAAAGAGCAGTTGAAGATCTCTTGGCAGCTAATGACCTTTCTCTGGAATACCCACATTTAAGATAGTGGGAAGAAGTACCTGAGAAAGACATTTAATTAATTGGACTTTAGCAATATGCAACTTGAGAACAAAGCTGGAATGCAAAAATAAACACAAACCAAGACACAAAGGAAAGACGGATGAAGTACAGAATAAAATTACTAAAAAAACCCTTAATTTCTTTCCTAGAGAAGAGATTGTGTTGGGGTTTTTCTTGGTTTTGGTTGGTTGGTTTTGTTTGTTTTGTTGTTGTTTTTGTTTCACGTTTCGTGGGGTTTGTTTTTTTATTTCTGACATATGATGCACAAGATCTCATCTCTATGTTTTTGATTAGGAGCTTCATGAAAAAATATTTAGTTAAGGTAAAGAACAAGAAGCTTAGCATGACCCTGCTTATTAGAGAGGGGACCAGTTTCAAGAGTATTGTTAACAGACTGGGCTAAAGAGGAATTTTCTGGATGGAGAACAGATCTGCTGAATTTTCTTATGGCTCAAGCTTGGAAATATTAATTTAATATTTTGTATTTATGCAATATTGTGGCTCCAAAAAAATTACTCATGAGGAAGAATTTGCTTCGGTGCCTGACAAGACTCTGAATATGCTACAGGAAGAAAGAGATAATTTTGAGAAATAGAGCCTAAGAAATTAGCTTAATTGTGTAGTGCAGCTCAAAGAGGAAGGTAATACACTTAGGAACTTCTAAAAAAGTTTTCTGCTTTAATTAAGGTTATTACATGCTGGAATTCATGAAAATGGGAAAGACAAGAACATTATGAAAGGATCAATGAGTAAGCATAAACTACCTTGTGAAGTTTGGGGTTTTTTTAAGTACATTTCCAGCCTTCAAATTGTATAAGATGTATGAAGATGTGACTATATAAAACATCACAGAATCACAGAATTATAGAATGGCTGGGGTTGGAAGGGACCTCTGGAGATCATCCAGTCCAACCCACCTGCTAAAGCAGGTTCACCCAAAGCAGATCACACAGGAATGTGTCCAGGTGGGTTTTGAATGTCTCCAGAGAAGGAGACTCCACAACCTCCTTGGACAGCCTGTTCCAGTGCTCTGACACCCTCAGAGTAAAGAAGTTTCTCCTCATATTCAGATAGAACCTCCAGTGCCTCACTGTGCCCATTGCCCCTCAACCTATTGTTGGGCACCACTGAAAGGAGTCTGGTCCCATCCTCTTGACACCCACCCTTCAGATATTTATAAACATTGATGAGATCCCCTCTCAGCCTTCTCTTCTCCAGGCTGAACAGACCCAGCTCTCCCAGTCTCTTCTCATAAGAAGGATGCTCCAGACCACTGATTGTCTTGGTACCCCTCCGCTGGACTCCCTCCGGTAATTCCTTATTCTTCTTAAACTGGGGAGCCCAGAACTGGACCCAGTACTGCAGATATGGCCTCACCAGGGCAGAGTAGAGGGGGAGGATAACCTCCCACAATCTGCTGGTCACATTTTTCCTAATGCACTCCTGGATACTCTTGGCTTTCTTGGCCACAAGGGCACATTGTTGACTCACAGTCAAGCTATTGTCAACCAGAAATCCCAGGTCCCTCTCTTCAGAGCTGCTTTCCAGCAGGTTTACTCCCAACCTGTACTGGTGCATGGGGTTATTCCTCCACAGGTGCAGGACCCTACACTTGCCCTTGTTGAACTCCATTAGGCTCTTCTCTGCCCAGTCCTCCAGCCTGTCCAGGTCTCACTGAATGGCAGCACAGCCTTCTGGTGTGTCAGCCCTTCCTCCCAGTTTGGTATCATCAGCGAACTTGCTGAGGGTGCGCTCAGTCTCCTCATCCAGGTCATTGATGAACAGGTTGAACAGGACTGGACCCAGTACTGACCCCTGGTAAACCCCACTGACTACAGGCCTCCAACCAGACTCTGCACTGTTGATCACAGCCTTCTGAGCTCTGCCATCCAACCAGTTCTCAATCCATCTCACTGTGCATTCGTCCAACCCACATTTCCTGAGCTTACCTATGAAGATGTTGTGAGAGACGGTGTCAAAAGCCTTGCTGAAGTCAAGGCAGACAACATCCACTGCTCTCCCTTCATCTACCCGGCCAGTCATACCATCACGGAAGGCTATCAGGTTGGTCAAACATGGTTTCTCCTTGGTGAATCCGTGCTGATTACTCTTGATAACCTTATTTTCCTCCACGGGAGTCTTTTTTGTGCTTAATTCATGTCTCACAACCTTTTATATTGGCTGGGTATTTAACACATCCTTCCCTTTGTGCACTTCAGTTTGGAAATTGAGACACTGTTAAGCAACTGGAGGGAGAGAATTAAGAAAAAGTGGAAAAGGAGGAGAAAAAGAAGAAGAAGAAGAAGAAGAAGAAGAAGAAGAAGAAGAAGAAGAAGAAGAAGAAGAAGAAAAGAGAGTAGCCAGCAGACCAGGTCTGCATTTTTACTCAGCCTATGTGAAACACATAAGAGTGATTTAAAAGAGTGAATGGCTCAAAAGAATGCAGGGCACCGCATTGTAATATTGCTTTCTATGAGCTCTGGATGTAAAATGTGTCTGGTTGCTGTGAGTTTTGAGGGTTAAGATCACTGCTCTGAGTTTTGACTTTTGCTTACAGAAAGGAATTGAGCCTATTCATTACATTCGTTGTTCTGAGTGTTGTGAACAAGCAGTACTTGGCATTCTGGTAACTAAAATGCACTGGAAATTATTTTTAAAGCTGCCCCCACAGCCAGTCAAGTCATAGGAAATACGAAGTAATAGAATTTAAGTGCCTGGAATTCCTCTGTCAGATCAATTCTCCAGCTTGATACAGGTCCTTCATCTGTTTTTCCTGGATTTGACAGTTCATGTGAAAGGCAAGCTGGCTGCTTTCAGCTGGATGTGATCAGTGGTGCTGGACTAGCAGCAGCCACAAGAGGATGCAGCAGCAGGTTCCCCCAAATCATGGCTGATAGATGGTTTTGTACACGTGTGACTCAGAAAAGTGGGGGCGAGAGGCAGACGAGACTATTTTCAGAGTGGCCTTTCATGACTCTGGGCTGAAGGAACCAGATCCAATTCAGAAAGAGCAAACATAGTCCTCCTCCCACAGGAGGTTATGGTCAGACTGACATTTCTTGCAAGTCACTGGGTATTCGTCCTACACTGGCAGAGGATGCTGCAGTAGCAGATAGAAACAGCCAGAAAGCTAATCAATAGGAAGAAATTTTATCTGCATTTATTTTGAGGATTGTTTGGTCTCCCATAAAGCATGAGGTTTCTCTACATCTCTGACAGATAGTTATCAAACTGTCTTATGCACAGTCAACAGCATCACAGAAGTGAACACACACAATTTAAGAGCCCTTTATATAACTTTATAACTTTATTTTTGGAACAAAATTAGAACTTTGTCAGCCTGAAGACAGCACAATAAAAACAAGATCATTACTCTTCCCCTGCTTGGTGAAAGCTTTATGGCTCAAACAGCGTTTCTAATCCTTTATGTCCTGTCTCGATGATGCATCTAATGAATAATCTCCCTTTCCCCTCTATAATTCACTTGACAGCAAAATAATGTCTTTTAAAAAATCACCCAATTTTTTAAGCAGTATCTTATCTCCCTCATTCCCATCCTAATTCTGCAGTTAGTGCCTTTTCTCCATTTCTTTATCTTCTTTCCCCACCAAATACTCTCTTGCTCCCGCAGATTTGTGACAGTGGGATTAAAAGGTTTATATGGCCCACGTCCTATCATCTCAGCTGGGTCTGAGCTAAAGATGAGCAAGAAAATTCCAAAAATGAGTAAAGACCGGAATCTGCTGGGGAGGTGCGCATGTCCTAAATTCTTTGAAATAGAGAAATTACAGAAAGTTGTATCTAAAGCAGCTTCAAGTATAGGAGAGAAGCAATCCTGCCCACAAATTGTCCACACAAGACTGCGCAGACATTAGTTTGGCAGGTTCACAGCAGTATAAGATGAAACATGATAACTACTTACAAACAATTGTCTAAGACGTAAATTTTAAAAATGTAGACTTATTCAGGGTAGCTTTGGGAGGGAAAGGAAAGAAGGTAATAAAATAGAGACAAATGAATCAACTTTTAGAAAGGAACTCTTTGGCTATTGGGAAGACTTCTTGACATTGAAATACCCAGACCTGAGGCCTTACTCAGTTTTGAATGTATTGAAATGAGTAGATACAGAGCAATTTCAAGCCCTAGCACCCAATACCATTTGCAGATGGAGTAAAGGTGTCCACTGGGAGGGGAACTGCAGAGACCCACTGCTCTGAGACTGCAGATGGAAGACTACAGCTGACCCTACTGTCTGGGTAAGCATAGCTTTAGTTTCACTAAAGAGTACATCTTTTAAGCCTTGAATTAATTTTAAAAATTTTTTATTTCCTCTCCAGCTGGAGAGGCAGTGTCTCACTACAAGAAATTAAAATCATAACTTTCACATAGACACGTGACAGCACTGAGACTTTTATTAAGTGTGTGCAACTTCTGAGGCAACCACGGGCTCAGCTCTCTGCAGGTCCTTGGCAAGAGCTCGGTGGTCCATCATATCCACCATGGCCACAAGAGACAGCACTGCCCTGAAGGGCAATGCACCTGAGAGACCTACTAATCCTTCATTGCCTTTGAATTTGATTCATTGGCACAGTCCAATAAATAGAAATGCCTGAGATTCTCATCCCACCTGAAAAAGAATACAAGAGGATAAAGGGAAAAGGTATTATAAATTTACTGTATTGCATCTACATTAATATTATTTGTAATATACAAACATATAGTACTCACTTTCATAATCAGGCCCATTTAATAAAGCCATATAAATTGCTTTTTTTTCTTCCTCAAACAGAGGAATAATTTCACACCCAGCCATCAGGCATGCTGTTGGAAGCCTGGGAAGCTTTCCTGCTGTAAGTAATAGGGCCCCATATGCAGAGTTGACCCTCATCA
>VWYH01003019.1:0-119775 GCA_013399365.1 Pampusana beccarii
TCCAGTGCTCCATCACCCTCACACATCAGCAAAAAAAATATATACATATGTATGCAAGCAGCTTTGAAACAAGACTAATATGAATATCTCCAATATCAAACTTCTTTATATATGCTCAGAAATTCAGGGAGGAAAAAAAAAAAAGTTCTTTGCCTTTGCTGTTTATCAGTTCAGTCTTAATAATTAAGTAATAATTGTTGATTTGATTATTGTTAATAATCAGTCACAAACAAATATTTGCATTTATTTTATAACTACAATCTTTTTAAATTGAATCATTTTCAAGCAGTGTTAGAAACATAAAGCCCTAATTCATCAGCTGTGACAATATGACAAATTCTTCACATTCATTGCCAGCTATTTAAAATACGAAATATTAGGCAGAGTTGGTGGCAGTTTAACCATAGATATGTTCTAGCAGTGTAACTGCTAAGAAAAATAAATCCATTAGGATAGTTTGCTAATATAGCAGCATATTTTCTGTTTCATTTACGGCCATATGGTGAAGGATTCATTTTGTCTTGGCATAAGGACATTTCTGCAGAAGAAAAATTGGATTGACATTTTATTTTTACACCAAACTAAATTTCCTTGTAAGATCATTATTTATGAAATACGATACGTAATTTGATGCATGATCTCTGGAAGAGGTTACTAAAGAAGGAATTAAGTTGATATTTTTAGCAGTAGTACATAAAATTTATACTCAGGAGTGTTGTAAAGAAAATTGTCTGGTTACCAACACAGGAGCTGCTGTTGTGATAGCTGTTCTGCTGGCTGATATAGCTGGGATTTAACCCAGTACCTCTACAAAGAAAATCATCAGTTGGTATAGCTATAAAGCTCTTCTATCAACAGCTCTCATCCTGATGGGATGAGGAGAGAGGAACTTGTAATATACAATTTCCATAAATGTAATTTCTTTTATATCTGTGATATTATACATATTGCTATGGAAATCAGTCATTCGTGCCGATGGTAGGCCACTGGGAATCATTACCCTGCTACTCAGACTTAAATCTTGCCACAAGCCTAAATCTACTCAAACTGAAATGAAAGCTGACACAGTCGATGTCGGCTTTTGGTCAGGAGTGCCTGACTTCCCCTTCACATAGCCATCACTTTCCGTAACAGACACCATTATAGTATCATCCTCTAGACTGAACTTTTTTGTACTTCTAATATTGATGATTCATCACATTATTCCTTTATGGAGTTAACAGCTTGTTGGTGACCAAAACGCGTCCTCTTAGAAGACCTCAGGTATGAAGAAGTCAGGAGAGAAGAATCCAGCACAAATTTATTAAATTTCTTGAGTGCATTCACATTTACCTACTGATTAATCACTGTATTAAAACACTGTCTTTCCCATCTGAATGAACGTTAGTGTCCAGACTTCTCAGTGGGCCTTTCTCTGCTAGACCAAAAAAGGCTAAAAACCCAGATGATTCATTGCAATTCGTATTCCCCAGATCTTGAATAACTATAATAGATATATTTCCCAATTTTGTAATATTCCTTTGAAATTGTAGACTCTAGAACTATAGGTAGTAGGTTAATATTTATCTTTTGAGTACTATAGAACAAGATTTTTTTATTTCAGCTGCTGCCGTATGCAAGACTTGGCATGAGTGGTTTTTGATACAGAAAACCACTGGAGCAACCACTGATTCTTGTTCTACTGTGATGTCTAAACCTTTTAAATAACATCATCTTCTGGAGTTCTAATCCTTTGTTGTAGGATGGCTTGCATTCCTTATACTTACATGGATAAAACTTTGCATTTATCTGAGTTGAAAAGGCATCTTGATTGAAAAAAACAGTTCACCAGCCAGTCTCGGTCACTGTATCTGACTAATCAATTTTTCAGTGTTCCTCTAGTCTTTGCACCAACAACAGACTTTATTGACGGTGATGATAGATTTATTACCAGATCATGGACAAAAATCTTGAGTAGTATCAGGTACATTTTCTATGGGTGAATTTTCCCACTAGAAAAAAGTATAAAGAAAATTCTCAGTGAAAAACAACTCCTTAATATTTTTCACTTCTACCATTCATCAACTCCTTCTTAGTAATGCACAGTGCTATATTTTTAATTAGAATGTCGCAGGGTTCTAAATCCTTACGAAAGTTTAAGCAATGTAACAATTCATAACAGCTTGAATAATTCAAGTACTTTTGGCATCCAGAATTCTAATCTCCTCAGAAATGCTGCTTCTTTTTTTATTTATTTTTTAAAATTTGTTTTCAACCATAAAGTACACTGGTATTGGTTAAAATCCAAGCCTTTAATTTTCATTAATCAGATGTCATTATTTTTCCTTTGGCCTGGAAAAACAGAAATGTTGTTAACAAAATACCCCTTTTGGATATTTATAGGTTTTACAGTTTGTTGTCACTCTTCCGAGCTTCTTCTGTGTGTTCCTTAGGATTTGTCAACACATTCGTCAACACTTGAGACTGGGATGTGTAAGTCATATGGGCCACGCAAATTCCTCGTTGTTTATCCTTGGTATATGGTATGTGGACAAAAGATACTTCATCACTTTTATGTTCTGCATTATTCTTGGCTGTTTCTAATTCTGGAACAGAAATATTTACTGACTGCTTCTGCTTTCTATACACAGTTGTTAATTGCATAATTTCCTTCTAGAAAACACCCTTTATCCTTTCTCATGACACATCTAATCTACTTATGTAGTGCTTCTGTGAAGGAAGTCAAAATGTGCCCTCTTGCCCTTTTATCAGCTGGAGAAGTGCTATGGAGCTTAGTGTAGTGTCTCAGAATTAAAAAATAAAACAAAAAACAAACACCAACCAACCAACCAACAACAACAACAAACAGCAACAAAAAACCCCTACACCTACAACAACAACAACAAAACAAGACCCAGCTGCTCTGATGTTTCTACCTTTGTGCGTTAATTCATCTGTCCATCTTTGCTCTCAAGCTGTGTTTTTCTTTGCAGAATAATTTTTCTTCAGAGATTCAGACATAAAAGCTGCATCATGAGTGCTTTCTTGGGATACATTGTGCCTTTGTATTAAGACTTTTCAATACCCTTTGTCTTATTTCAAGATTCTCTACTCACAAATGCAAAATTATCTTTAAAGGTTTCTTGCAGCAAAAGTTCCAAGGAAACGTCTAATAAAAGTCTGTCCAGATAAGCTGAAAATTCATAGATATTTTCCTCTCCTTTTTTTTTCTTGGAATAAATGTAACTTGTATATAAAATTGATTTTGTATTAAACACTGTTAATTCCTTGTAATGATAGTTTTATCTAAACTGTAACAGAATAGAGCAGCAGTGATAAGAATATTAGTTGCTCTGTATACATATAGTAAAATATATTTGCTGAGCCAATATAGATACAGAACTGGAGAGATCAAGTCATTTGCCTGAAATCACTTGTGAAAGCACATGTGAAAGGCAGGATGTGAACTATAGGATTTATCTCCTACATCCCAGCACTTTTTCCATAAAGTCATTAGGGCTTTTTCAGGGTTGGGGTGTTTTTTGTTCTTGTTGTTCTTGTTGTTGTTATTTTTTTTGTTACAGCTGTCAAGATTCTTTGAAAAACATTCATGCTTATGGATGGAAAAGCTAATTTTTCCTGAAAGAACTGGAAAGAAGAGAGGTGTGAGAAGTCATCTTCTGCATTTTCTGAACCTAGCTGTAAAACAAGAAGAAAAGTGACACAGAAAAAAACCATTCATTTTCTGTTAGAGAAAATTACTATGTCTGAATCCCATTTCAAGTTGTAAGCACCAGACTGAAGCACATTTCACTTCAAAATTTGAACAGCTGTAATATTTATCTGGAAATCATCAGTTTTCTTCAGAGAATGAACTGAGGACCAGCAGCTGTAGAAGCAGAATTTTTACCTCCTTCCCTCTTTAATAAAAGTATTTGTTTATAAGGAAGCATCAACAAACCCAAGTAAATTATAGTAATGATCACGAGGGCCCTCTCCTTGTTTACTATGAAGCTGTTTTGCTCATGAAGCAAAAGGAGTATGAAAAAAATAGAAAGAATATTTTATGCTGGAGGAAAAAAAAAAACCACAACATTGATGCAAATAATTTCCATAGAGAAGTAGTGTTGGGAGGCTCCATTAAAATGCCTGGCACTAGTTGGCAGAAAAAAATAAATGGAAACACAGATTAAGAACATTGCTTTATTTACTGATGACCATAAATGGAGTAAAGCTGGAAGGTGTTCAAGATTGCTGACTGGCCGATTGTCACATCTAATTGTTTTTGACATCCAAGTGTCCTACACATTGATATGCACAACCTACCAAGCCACAGGCTGCATCTATTGGGGCATTAAAACTCTATAAAGGAACAAAGCACCCACTGCTAACACAATGTATAGTCATGAGTGAGGCACATCATTTAACATAAATTGTTTTCCATACCCATTGTGTTATTATCTTTCTAAGCAGGTTTGCTACCTGACAAATTAAAATTCCTTCTCTAATATATGATGACAGTGCTAAACGACTGCTTTAATAAGCTTTGCCCAGAAGTGTCATTCTTGGTTTGATAGGCACTGACAAAACTTGAACTCAAGATTTGAAGAAATACTAAAAGAAAGGCTTAAAAATGGACTGGTAGTGAAAGAACAGTTTGGAAGAATCAGCAGAGCAAACCTACTGTCTGCTGCTTTCTGGGATTGCAAGCACAACATAAATACCCTCAGCAAACTAGTGACGCTTTCAGGTATGAATTCAGAGGAACAAAGTCAGTTTCTCTATATATTTTGTTGTTAGTTATATCACCTGAAGTAATAAATAATCTATCAAAATGAATGATTTTTTCCTAAATATTTGTTAGTAAATTATGTTTTATAATACAGTACACCTTCATCTGTATTTTGAGGAGTAGTGTAATTGTAGCCCTGTAAGTACAAACACCACAAAGATAACTATGGGAACCTACTGTTAGGTAAGAGTCAAACCTGTATTATCGAATTTTTTTGAGAGCTTTATGATTAGTTCAGGATTTGAATGCCCAAATCAAAATGTCTTGCTGTGATTTAATGTTCTAAGATTAGGTGCTTCTCACTATATGAAGATTTCTTGGTTTCTATTTGAATACTCAAACAGAAGCATATGAGTTCACTGATGGCTTCTAACTGCATGGACATAAATGTTTAAGCAATAAAGATGTGAACAATTATAATTATTAGGTGCTGTATTTTAGTTCCTACTCTAAATAGTAGATCTACAAAAACTGAGTTTTACTATTTGCTGTCCCCTACTCATCATGTTTCATTCAGTTCCAGGTGTGTTTTTCTCATCACACAAATGGAAAACAAGTTTCCCCTCGCAGCACTAACCCAGAGTCACTTTGGTTTCTGACACTGGGCCTTTCTCTCTGACACAACATCAGTGAAAACAGAGGTTCAGTTAGCCAAACCGTGATCTAATCTCCTCTTCAATTCTACCATTGTCCTCAAACTCTGATCTCAGTGTCACCAGCACGAAAGTCCATCAGACTCATTGGCCTAAATGATATACGAGAGTGAGATAGGAAAACCTGATAATTCTGCAGCAGAGTTGGAGTTCAGAGTTTATTTTATCCAGATTACCTTCTTCATTAACCTGGATGTAATTTTTCATATACCATTCCCATGTTCAAAATTGAGGGGTATTTTTCTTAATTTTTTTCCTACTTTTTTTTTTTTTAAATCTTTCTGAGGAATCTTGAACATTTGCATTTGAAGCAAACAGTTTATATCGCCCCCTCCCCTTTCTAAGTTTAGCAGAGACTAAAGTCGTTCTGCCCCCTTTCTATATCTTGGCAAGTACCCAAACATACTGTTACACAAATCAAAATGTCTCCTAAAAAAGAGCTATGATTAAGGTATTCCTAAGGACATGTGCTGAAATTCCTGCTGGGCAGTGGGCAGCTATTGCAGTTATCACTGTTAGCCTTTGTTACCCATTGTGCATATTTCCTTTCACTGCAGATTAGCTCCACAGCTTTTCTTTATCACTCCTCTTGAAATTCCTTCTAGTTTGTTGATATCTTTCTAGGAATAAAATGTTCAGAAAAGACCATAAACCATTTCAACTGTAACATTTCAGGAGGGCACGGAGCATGAAATGAAAGAGCACATTGAAAAACTATAACTATGAAGAAATATGACTTTGAGACCAGGTACAGCTCATGTGTTGCTGGGGAGAAGCAGATCACAGTAGACACCCACGTGCAATATGCTGTCTACCATTATTCACAAGAGCTTCCAGACACCTCCCACCCATCCAACGTATTTGTCTTAGGTCCCTTTCCCCTCTTGATACATTAGTGCTGCCACTTCAGGGTTTATACTTTTGCTCTGCACACTCCTCCAGCCCACTGCAATTTGTGTCTTGCTTGTCTTTTCTTCATTTTATGTCATTCACTCAATTGCTGTACTCTTAAAATAAATCCAACAGACAGAAACCCATTCACATGCTCAATGGAAAATCTCGTTCAAGATTCTGCGTGTTCAAAAAAGAGATTTAATGATCATGGAAATTCAGCAAATACCCGTTGTAAAGACAAGTAGTTTGAGTACTCCAAGCCTGCAAGTTCCAAAGCTGTAGTTGCACAATGTAGAAATGAGATCATCTCTTCTTTTAATGGGTAGCAAAACAACACAGGCCTTATCTAGGTCAGTGACATTAAAGAAAAAAATAAATAAAATCATAATATCATTAGAATCCAGTCTTCTTCACAATAGAAGGGGTAACAAATGTCTCTGCATGCAATTATGTGTAGGACTGTTATATCAAAATAATTATAACTGAGCATCATAACAACATTTGAGAAAGTAAATTCAATTAGCTTGTTTTTTCTTGCACAGGTGAAACGTCCGAGCTAATAATCATTCAAAATATCATTGATATTATGAACAGGATTTAAAATAAATGTCAGTTATACTCTATGCTAAAGCCATTCTAAAGAGACTTCAGGGTAAATAGATATGTCTACAACTTTTTTCTTTAAAATGTGTTTTGAAAATCACAGTAGTGCTTTGGCTAAGCAACTTCTTATCTCATTAATGATTGAGACGAATACTAACCATCTGGAAACTAGAACTAGAAACTAGGACTAGCACACCAGCGTGGCAATTCCAACATATTTAACCATAGTTAATTATTACTCTTTCAAAAAAATCAACACTGGGCACACCATTGAACAAAATATGAGTCAAAGTCATTTGACAACTTTGTGACTGAAGAGACTGCAACAAACCCTATGACCCCTCAGGAGCAAATCAAGACTATTTTAATTGATCATCTAGAGGACTGTTACTACCATAAGCATTCCAGGTGTCCACTTAAAACCTGGTGTGATGAGTTCCGGTTGGATGGAGTACCTGATATACTGTTCTGTGCCAACTGTCTTTCAGCTCATATTCGTCAGCTCTTCCCTTATCACAGACTCTCATCAAAGGTGTAGACCCTCTGAAGTCACATGAAAGTGGCCTAGGGAGAAGTTAAGTTGATCTGAGTCATTATGAAACATCACAGGTGAGCCTGGATTCCCCTTTTCCAGATTTTAGGATTCACAGGTGGTGAGATTTGGATTTTACCTTTCAGTTGCGTAAATTTCAATGACCCAAAATGAGATTCAAGCTTCATAATTCTCAAATCAATTTAGAAGATGGGATTTGAGAAGGTCTGTTTTTTTTGTGATTTCTTTGTTCTGGGTTTTTTTTTTGTCTGTTTTTTATCCTCACCATTTTTATCCTCACAAATTTGATTTAGAGTTTGCAAAATACCATATGCACTTTAATTTCCATGTGTCATTCTACTTTGCATTGCTGACTAGTGTCTGCTGCTTCCTACTCATGGCTTTTGCATTTGATTCTTTGATTGCTCAGGTTGCTCACAATAATAAAGACTGTCTTCATTCAGTCCAGCAAAGGCTGATGTAATATCTTCTACTTCATAGCAAATAGACTGGTCAATTAACAATGGTTTGTGTCTCCACTATAAGGATTTCTTATTATTTGATACAGACTTTGACACAAACTTGGTCTCCGTCACTAGTATCAAACAATTATAAATAAAAATCATATGGATCAAAATATAAGAAATATATAGCCAAAATAATAATCAAAATAATTGTTCTAATTTTATTACTCTAAATATAATGAACCACAAATTTTGGTTTATTCTTATTTGACACTTATTTCTCTCATTTCAGGCTGACAGGAAGCTTATGCTGAATGTCAATCCTGTTGATTAATTCCTTGGGAAAATGGTTCAGCTGGTAAAAAAATATTGATGACATCAAAGAAAACTTGACCCATGAACAGTGACTTTGATCAGAGGTACTATCGGCCTTACAATCTTGGCAGCAGATTGGATATGACTGAAATCTAGTGTCTAAGGGGAAGATTTTGAATGCAGTTTCAGATTTTCAGTGGTTTAATTCTGCATGTTTAATTTGTGCTGTCTGTAAGTGGATTTATTTATTTAGATATAGGATTTTTTGAAAATAAGGATCTTTTAGAAGGCAAAACTCCCCATCAAACTTGTAACTGTCAAAGTTCTCAAAACTGTCTGTCTTCCATTATCAGAGTAAGCATATCTTACTGCTTTTAAATCAATCATTTTTGTGCAGACTTTCTAGAAAAAACATTTAGAAGGAAACCTCCCCTGTGTCTTCAGAAACTGAGATGATACATGGAGATGACGACTCATGACTTTTTGACATTTAAAGAGAAGATACATCAATCTGCTCTCCTAGTCAGATGCCTGAGAATGATAAACCTCACTAAAGGTTAAGCTTGCCTCCAGAGTACTATGTCTGTGGAAAAGTTTCCAAAGCCACAGCAAGAGAGAGAGAGAGAAGGGAAAAAAGAAAATATATTTCTTGCCTTAATGGCATGAAAAGGAATCACACATTTAAAAACTCAGCAGTCCCTTTTTAATTCTTGGCCACAATTTTTCTGGTAACACTTCTGTCAGTCACATTCATTTGAAGCATGTGGAGACACATATTGGAGATATGAAGACACATTTTCTGCATTTGCAATTTCCCATCTTGAAAGTGCTTTTTAGTTTTATCATAAATCTGGAGGAAACTTTGTGATGTCTGAAAGATATTTTCTCCCTCTTTTTTCTTAATTCATCACTGTTATTTTACTTAGCTTCTCCCCTAGCCAGGATGCTAATATTTCTTTGCCTCTAGGACAGCTTTCAAGCTTTATGGAGTGAACATCAGATACCACCTCCAGTTAAATGTTCATTATACACAAATATCAGCCATTACACTTCAATAAAAAGGGAAAATTCATGCAAACATTTTAACAAAAAAGCCCCTGTTCTTCAGTCTTAAACCTGAATGAACCTGGGCAACATATAAAAGGACTCAAGAGCCAAATTAGCATAATACTGAGTCACGCCTATTGAGCTCCATTGATTTCAAATATAATTCACTTTTGAGTACTCATTAGTCTAAACAGATAATTGCAAGGAGAGAAAAAAGACAACATGCGAAAATATTAGTTCTGTGTAAGAGACTACTGGAGCAGGCAAAAAAAACCCTGAACAATTAGCAGAGAAGGATTGTTGTGTGTCAGAAATGTACACAAACCTGAACAGACAGCATGTGGGCAAATGAATGTTGGGTGCACAAGTTCATTTATAGATATATATCTCTCAACAAAAACGGAAATCTAGAAGCTCTTCTAGAGTATTATAGAAAAGCAGAAATGTCAGTCTAGATATTTTTAAGTTCTTCCTCTTCATCCTATTTCCCACACACAGTAAGTGCCAGTACATGCGCTTGAAACACTGTTGTGGCAGACTGGCATATAATTGACCGTGTAATGATTCCATACCTGGGCCTGATCCAGAATCTCAATAAAAAAGATCCTTGAAATGAAGTCTTATTCAGGTCAGTGATGCTTCGCAGGGGTATGTGGAGGAATTTCATCTGTGAAGTAGTATTTTCAAATGTCAAAATACAGAGTGATCTCAGTAAACGAGAGATTTGGGTTGAAATCAACAAATTAAATTTAATGTAAAAAATGAAAGATGTTACATTTGAAGGAAATAAATCCTGCACAGAGATAAAAAATTGACTGTGCTGCCAAAAACCAGTATCTAATCTGAAGAAATACGACAAATCACAAACAGATTAAGAAACAAAATTTTATGCCATTTTTTAAAAGGCATCTTGAAATGTGAAAATATATTATTAGAAGACTTATATAACAGGTAAGCATGCTTTTGTCTGTAAAGATCTTATGCATTAGACTGTAAGAAAAATTGAGACAAACTAGGAAAAGTCCAAAGGAGGCTGAAGAACAACAAGAGGTTTAGTAAGCACATCCTAAAATAAAATGTTAAAATAATTGGATTTATTTATCTATAAAAGATTAAATTAAGACATGATAACAGTCTTCCAGTAGCTGTTGTTTTTACAGTAATAACAAAGGATGTAAAGAAGAGAACAGTGGTCAGCTGTTCAGAGAGTTCAGTAGGGGTCAAACAAGAAATAATTGGCTTAATTTACAGCAACAAAGATTTAGGTTAGATACAGCAAAAGCTTTCTAAGTAAAAGTGTAAGGAAGCATGAGAATAGGCTCCCAGATGGGTTGCAGAATTTCCTTTCTTGGAGATTTTAAAGCAAATATCTGTTAGAGGTGGCCTTACTACACATTATTTCTTGTTTTCAGTGTAGGGTGTGAGATTAGGGGGTCGATTAAGAACCTTCCCATCTTTACTTTTTGAATATTCGTGATACATGAGATCAGTCCCTGAGGCCGTCCTGCTTTGGGTACAGTTCCTACGAAAACACTTCAGACTTGCATGAATAATGAAAAATTTGACTTTAAAAGAAATAAAGTTACTATATATGTAATTTTAAGATACTGTCCGTGTATTATGTATCTATTCTGACAGGTCTTTGCTGATTGTTTGCTTAGTTTACACTGTTGTTACAGTCTGATATTTTACTGTGATGCGGCAAGGGCTGCAGCTCAGATCGGGGCTCTAGGTGAGAGCTGCCCTGTACTGTGGTGGGTCCTGATGTAGCCTCCCCACAGGCTGTTGGGGGCCTGGCCCTGTGGCCCTGTGGCGTGGGGGACACTCTGAACCCCAGCAGCCAGGTCTGACTTCCTGGAGGGACAAGCATGCCCTCAGCACCCTTACATGTACCTCTAAAAGGAGACATATCAAGCACCAGATATTAAAGGCCGGTGATGGAATGACCCACCATTCCCTTCGTCCAGCATCTTGTGAACCGTTTCCCTAATGTGACCAAAAAACCACTGGTAGAGCACAGCTGTGTCTCTGACGGTGCAGCGTGGGATTGTGCTCATGTCCAAGGAGCTCTCCAGCACCCTACCAGCGTCAGGGATCATGTTATGTCCCGTTGAAGAGCACCTAGGGCAGTTTGGAGAGCACAGGCAGACCACTAGGTCAGTCATTGCTCCCATCTCTTGACAAGTCAGTGGCACTCAGTTCATATATCCCCATCAGAACTAGAAACCTAGGTAGGATTACCTTTTTTTATTTTTTTTTTTAAATTTTCTTTTAATCATAGTTACTATTTCATCATCTAGCTATACCTACCTGTTTTGCAGGCTCTGTGAAATTCATGACCCACCTCCTCCAAACTTCTCAAAGCCCCATTCCATAACTATTAAGGAAGATTTCTGATCCAGGAATTTAACATCATGCTACATACCCAGCACGACCACTAACATTTTACAGACTGCAGTCACTAACGTGAGTTTTGAGAAGTGCTGATGTGTGGAGAAATATCATCATCCATTCTTTTGTAACAGCCACCCTGGATGCTGACAGCAACAATCAGCAACCTCATTCATATGCTGCCTCTGGTGAAGAATATATACAAATGGACCCAGAATAGAAAGTGCACTGTCAGACTCCTCTCTGGACAAGGTTTATTTAACATAATGTGGACATTAACAGAGCTGCCTTTCTCCTTTCACCCTCTTTACTCTGCATTTTGCACTTCGAGCAGGAGAAATAGTGTCATCTGTTAATAAGGATAATTCCAACACTACAGTTAAGACACTGGGTCAAATTCTGCCTTATTGCATCTCTGGGGAAAATGCCAGTGTAGAAGGATGCAAGTGTCATATTACACAGGAACAGAAAGGGGAAAGAAAATTTTAAAAAACAAACAAACAACAACAAAAAAACCAAACAAACAAGCAAAACAAACCAACCAACCCTGGGAAGACCTCATTGTGGACTCCAGACTCCCAACATCAACCTCAACGGAATCTATGTGTTTTTCTTTCTGGCTTTAGCTTCTGGAGAAGCATGGGCGAGTTTTAGACATTTATGTTTGGTAGATCTCCACATATAGGAATTACAGAAGCCTGAATGAGCTATGGATCAGCCTCAATTTGGTAGCCAATACACCGAAACTGGAACTAATTTATCTTGGGTCTCATTAGAGCAAATTGTGAACTCACAGATCCATAGAAGTGATGGTTCTTTCATGTTGTGTTAATTGCAAAGCACCTAATAGTTCACCACTGGAAATCCATAACACATTGTAGGATTCAATGTTTCTACAGTGGATTTAGCTTTACCACTTGCAGTAAATAACAAAATGAGTGAGTTAAGAGGAAAAAAAAAAACACGCCAATGTCCATGGATTTGCGTTCTTACTGTCTTTTAAATAGAAAATAGTCACAAATTATGGCAACAGTCGAAAAAAGACACTAATTTCTCCCTCAGCCTGCAGAAGAGAAGGCTCTGGGAAGACCTCATTGTGGATTTTCAGGACTTAAAATGGGCCTCATAAGAAGATGGGGACAAACTTTTTAGCAGGGCCTGTTGCGCTAAGACAAGCGGTGATGGTTTTAAAGTAATGGAGGGGAGATTCAGGCTGGTCATGACGAAGAAATGTTTTACACTGAGGGTGGTAAAACCCTGGCCCAGGTTGCCCAGAGAGGTGGTGGATGCCCCGTCCCTGGAGACATCTCAGGCCAGGCTGGACGGGGCTCTGAGCAACCTGATCTGGTGAAGATGTCCCTGCTCATGGCAGGGGTGGCACTGGATGAGCTTTGAAGGTCCCTTCCAACACAAAATATTCTATGGCTCTATGATTCTAGGATTCTTTGCTAGGCAATTCTCAAAGTCAAAGCAAACCACTGCCTTTGACTCTCCCTGAGTGAGTATAACCAACTCTCTGACTGGTGGGATTGAGTGTACTTGAACCTTTTTGGTCAAACTTCTACTAAACCTATGTGGATTTGCTCAGCAATCACTGGAGAGATGTACATACTTCTTGAAGGCAACTCATACCTGTGTAAGGCAGGTGACTCTGTAGAGATATTTCTCCCACTCTGTACTCAATATAAAGAGCCAAGAAGACTGTTTTAATTTAGACATTTAAATTTCAAAGGGATTAAATTAGGTTAGGTGAATCCCACATTTAATCTGTTTTTTTCCCTTTCCTATAGATAGTTCCGTTATCTGTGGAGATGAAAGATTTCTTTTGGTGGGGTTGTAGGAGTGAGCTTTTCACAAAGCTTTTTATTTTAACCAGCACTTCTTTTGTGCTTTGTTTATGGGTTCTAGAAACAAAATTTTTACCTCCCACAAAGATTAGATCTGCACATCAGTATAGGTTATTTACATGGCTCTCTTTTCAACTCATCATTTCAGGCTTTTTCTCTTTAATAGAGTTCTCTTTAGCTCGCGTCTCTGAGGAAACCCTTATTAGCCTATAGGTAATCAAAAGCTTGGAAATATGGCTTAGGCGGTGAGTTATATATCACCTGACCTACAAAAACTGTCTTTGACAGCTATGAAGTAACTTCACTGTCCTTAGTCCTCAGTGGGAGACAGTTTTAAGGATGAACTACCTGAAGACAGTCATAAAATAACTGAGGTTTGTTAAGCTGAATAAACCCATGTTATCCTTAAAGTACCTGCACCCAAGTTTAATCACAAAGAATATCTAATTGTAAAGATTTTTTTAAGATTTACAGTCTTTTTCCAAATCCGGGCCAGAGGCAGTGATGGCATTCTTAATTTTTGGCAAAGCTTTGAGCAACATTTATTTTGTGCAAAACAAAAAGGCATTGTGAAAATTTTTGCATTTTATTTCTGTGGTTTTGTTTTGGCCTTGTCAGTTAATTTAATGTTACAGTTGAAAAAACAAACAAACAAACAAACAAACAAACAAACAAAAACTTGTGTCGTATGTTTCCATTTTTCTTGGTCACTGGCTGAATCCACAGTACTAGAATAGTGTCATTCCTAATCTCAGACCTCCAGCAGCCTCTCCTTGTAACTCAGAGTTACTTTGGTGATCAGGTCTGAGTGAGTAGGATACACCCCTGGTGAATTGGACATTGGTTTTGGAGATAGCTCCCTCTGAAAAGCAAGATAGTAAAGTTCTGGCTTTCTCTGAGTCAGAACTGGGGTTGTGAGGGACCTCTATTTTGTGATAACACAAATTCTATTTCATTTCTGTGTTAAATAATTCAGGCAGGAAGACAGGAGGGCAGAAAGATGTCAAGGAAAGAAGCATCTGTCTACATTGCCAAATAGTATAGACTGTAGCAGAGGTTTGAAAGATGAAATGCTACAGACCTTCCATTACTGTAGACTCATTCATGGGGATTGTGTTTGGGATTAGTTTCTGGTTTTTTCCTGTGGATTGAATACCTATTAGTTGCTGAAGCATACTGAGTGTATTCCACTGACACAATTTCTGTTTTAGCTCCATATCAGATGGTCATGATTTGCATCATCTGAGACCACCAATGAGAAGCATGAGGGCAAGATCATCAAAAAGTACCTTCCTGGTTCAAACTAAAACGCTGAAGTAGACACTGGTGTCACCTTTTCCCATCGTCAGACCACTCTCTTGCTGTTAGTAGAGGAAGGGTGCCTGGCTGGCACTGTGTGTTTTGGCTCCCACTCATTTCGTTGTCCACTACACATCTCTTTGGTGCAGTTAGTGCAGGACTCTCCAACAGCAGGGCATGTGTCTGAGCAAAAGAGAGGAAACTTTCATTCATTCAAATTCAGAGACATTGATGTCCCAGGGAAAACATTCCCAGTGTGAGAGAGGGCACAGCCAACGTGCCAAACCTCCTGATAGTGGGAAGGAGAAGATTAAGGGCACAGCATAATCTCCTGGTCTACGAGACAGCATGGCTGATTTTTGGGATGCCAATGCTGCAAAGAGGGACCGGGAAGAAATTGCTGTGGAGTTTTCTGCTTGTTAGGGCTTTTGCAGTTGGAGACAAATTCAGGAAGACTGAAGATACAATTGCACCTTCAATTTCTCTTGTGTACTTCCAAATAATGGGAGTTGCTTTTCTGATGCTTATTTCACTTTTATGTTTGGAGTACACTGTTTGCGAAATACCTCCTATTAGTGTGTATGGGAAGAACAGATAATCTTGGAGAAAATAAATCTCCTTTTTCTAGAACCTATTTTCTTCCAAACACTAGACTGGACAGCAAAGCACTTGCTCTTGCTGCAGGGTGCTGATCCCAGTTCTTTAATTTTCTGTGCATTTCTGTACTAACAGAGAAAAGATTACTGCCTGTGCTTATCCCGGTGCGAGGTCTGGGGATTATACAGGCATTTTTCTGCTTGTTTTTTAATAGTTTAATTCCAGACAATGTAGAGTGAGATTTATACTTTGACGACTTTACACATTTCTTACAGGTGATGACTGTCTTCAGACCATATACATATACATAACCATATGCATATACGTTTGCATATGCACATACACATATATATACACATACACACGTACATATACATCATATACATAATGTGCAGAAGGTAGAAACTGGCTGAAAAGCAGACAGGCTTGATTAATTGTTTTTTCTCAGATTGCACTCACAAAGCTAACTAAACTAGCTGCTGTTTTTTCACTCTCTGGGATTTCACACAAGAGAACCACAGTTTATAAGGAGAAGACACAAAATGCCCTTCTCACCCATCTTTGTTTTTCTTGTTTTTTCAGTTCCTATCCTTGCCCCCTCCTGACACAGGTACCAACAACTATTCAGGCTCTCTTTTCCAGCTGGTGTGTTGTATACAGTGATCACACATCATGCAACTAAGCTTCAGGAGCAAAGTGCAAGTGGGGAGTCAAGAAGGACAGAAAGAGAAAGGTGAGTTTGGGTGGTTGAACTTAATCCCTCATTCTTGCTAATATTGGAGAACCACTTTCTTGTAGTAAGAGGAAGAAGCTTCTCAAAAGCATTTCCCAAGCATGCAAAAAGCTTTTTCTTCCAGCTGTCTTACAACCTTGATAGATTTACAGGGGCCACAGATGGAAGTGAAACACACATCAGTGAGGTTGTAGGATTTTTAATACAAAACTCGTGCAGCCTTACATGGCACTTTCCTTCCAAGAAGATATTCTAACTCATTCTGAGCTTACCTACTGATGCACAAATAAACATACGACAGAAGAAAGACTGAAGTTGGATTTGAATGACTAATGCATCGGGAAGTGTGAACGCTTGCTCCGCTTCTCACAGACATTAGAAAGCTGGCAGCCTGTAGTCCTCCTAACATGACTCAGGGTGATGTGTGGAAAGGAAGATGTTATGCACGTTCACCCTTTAGAATCAAGGGCTTCATGCAGTGAATTGGCTGCCCTATTCACCAGTTCCTGCTAGAAAAAAAAAAAAAAAAAGTAGATTTGGTCTAGCTAGTAGCTGGCATCCCTCTTTTAGTAAGTACCCCCACACGTTCTTCTAGTGGCTACTGAACTGTAAGAGGTAAGTCCCTGCTCTCATTGGAGTCAGAGGCAAACCTCACACCGGGAGAAATCTTAACTGTCTTGAAATACAGGAGAATAAAAAGGTGCCAGCAAAGTTACAGAGGGTAAAACTCTGCTGCCAGCTTAGGACCATATCAAAAAGTCATTTGGCTCCTTTGAGTATGTTCGAAATTTTGCCAAGGCTAACAGAAAAGACCTCTTGTTTCCATGCTCAGTCTAGCATTTACTTTGCCAATCAATAGTTCAAGATATGGACCTTCACAGACAATGTCTGTGGTCAGTGGTTAATAATCCCTATTGCTGTCAACTGAGGTGAGCACCGAATTTTTGCAGCTGAATTCATGCAGGCACGAATGCCCAAGGTGAGCAGTGAAACAACATTACCTGCTGAAAATGCAGGTTATTAGTAAGGTGAAGCAGCATAAACACTGGATTGTGTGTTAACCTTGGAGAATCACAGGCACGAACAGGGAACCTGTAATTGTTAAGGAGTTAGACTAGACTCCCTGTGTACCAGTATATAGGGATCTGTCAATAAGTTCATTATAGACAAACCTTTGGTAACAGAGTCTTTTGACTACCGTGTAGAAGTCTGGTACTGAAATAAGAAAACAGTTTACTAGGTCCACTAGAAATGTCTGTCAGAGCTGAACTATTTAACCACCACAAGTTGGCTGTTTTGGTGTAACTTAGGAGGAATGATGTTTTTTTGTCTCCGTTCAGTCTCTGGCTGGCACTGACCTGCTGAGACCTCAGACCATACACACCAGTGTCTTGCCCTGCAGAAGGTGGCAGCAGCAGCTATTGGTGTGATATTCCCTACTATGAACCAAATGGGTGAGGAAGCACTGATAAACAGGATCAGCTTCACCATATGGCATTAAATACATTACTCCTCAAAAGTGAATCAATATGCTGACTGAGACTTTTGAGGTCATAACTCCATCTCTGGCATGCTCCTGTGTTTGTGGACAGCTCAGCACTATGGCAGCTGGTTGAGTTGGCTGACCCCATCATCTTCTCTACATTGGCACTGCAGACTGCCCTTGCAATAGCATTCAGATGTCTGTCTCCAACCTAAGAGTTTTATTGGCAAGAAGGATGCACAGGAAAACTGAATAATTCATAAGAAAAGCTTCCAAAAAATATGCTGGTTGGTTATCAGAAATGAGTCTATCCCCCACCAAAAAATAAAAAAATACTTAAAATGCAAAAATAAAATGTTTTCTTGGAAATATTTCTGCAGTGTCTTATGGCAGGTTACCCCCTGATTCTTCATAGTCCAATTCTCCTTTACAGGCAATCTTAGAGCAAAGTCTGATGCCCATTAGGCATCGTAAACCTGTTCTCTTGGGGATTGAACATTATGGGAGCAGAGAAGACCTAGAGAAGAAACATACACTCAAGTCAGGCACCATCAACCATAACTGCCATAAAGCACTTTCACGGTCAAAATATTTTGCTTTGGCAGGGAGCTTGCTTCAGAGGCAATATAATTTTTTTTCATTTAAAACAGAAATACTTTGTAAAGTCCTTATGTTAAAAAGTCAATTTTCCAAGGAAAAACAGGTTTGCTGGGGATTTCCTGACCAGAAAGACAATGTATTAGCACCAGAGATAGCCTTAGTGTTTAACATGAAAAAATTGTCACCTGCTCGAAATATTTTCTAAACATAATATAGAAGAGCAGTTTAATTTTTCTGAAAGACAGGTTGTTCAAGGATAGATTTCGTAAGTATTTGATGAAAACTGTTGATTAGAGAGAGGTAAGAGACTCAAAGTTGTTCCACCGCTATCACAAAAGGCACCTAAATGTCAGCTTCATACCCACTGTGAGAGAGGGAAACCCTGGCCATGGAGCATGGGTACTGATTTTGAAAAGCCAGTGCATAGCATTTATTCAGCCAGAAAACCTCTAGAGGAATCAGGAAGGAGCTATAAATCCTGTGAGCTGCATGGGGAAATGTTCAAGGCACAGACACAAAGAAAAACAGTCCCGATATTCCCTGTTATTACCAGGGTGGACCATTCTTCTTCCATGAGGTTGGTAACTCAATGTCCTGGGTGTTGTGCATGCTGGAATGAAGAATTCATAACCATGAAACACTTCCTGATACTGCTGTTAGTATGAGCAGTTGGATAATGCAGTTTTTATACCAAAGGCATTAGACACATTGTAGAGTGGAAAATAAATTATAACTTTTCTGAAGTTTCAGAGATGTGAAGTCATTCATGTGTTATGAATTCTTCGTAGAGATGTCGCTACTAGCCATCTTCTGTTTTATTTCTGGCTGCAACACAGTTTCTGTGAGAAACGAATGAATATGTTAGCCAAGAATTTCCAAAGCAATGAGTCAGTTAAGATTGGCAAAGGGGAGAGGATGGGGAGCAATAGCTCCTTCCCCATTAGTATCACCTGGTTCAGAGTACTTACCCCAAGCTACATGATTGGGTAGAAATGCTAGCACACACATTGCTCTCCATCTTCTTTTCCCTCATCATCTTGAGTCCAGACACATCCATCTGACAGATTTCCATTTTTAAGTTCCCTGGTCAATTAATTGGCACATTCCTTTAGACCTCTCAGCTCTGGCGTGCAAAGATGCCAGTTATTTTGGGATTTTGAAATGCTGCTTTTCATGAGCAGAAAATTCCCGTTTTAAGAAAAACTGTCACAGTTGTTTTGTCTTCAAGAAAATGCATCACCAGAAGCTAAAACTTTTGTTTTTACAGCTTTTTGTTTGCATTACATGGGTCAGCTGCAGAGTTGTTGAAGGCTCTGACATTTGATATGAAATTGGTCAGCACATTTAAAACAAGATGAAAAAGCGGGACATTTCCACATCATCCTGGCAGAGAAGCCTTTCCTGGTGATATGTTCAGAACTATCAGGCATGTTTTTGTGTTTCTTTATCTCCTTTATCTTTGACTTTGAGTTCCATCTCAGGGAAAATCATTAACATTTGCCAAAAGCATCTTTTAGGGTTTTACCTCTTGGGATTAAGGAGATTGATTAGCCCAGAACCTCTGATGTGCTCAGACTCTGACTGTGCATGAAAAGAGATATTCATTCTCCAGGCATGTCAGTCTGGCACCTTTCACCAGTGCTACATTCACAGAGAAAAGAAACATGGAATAATAATTCCAAATCAACAAGGGGCTAAATACAAAATGCCCTCTCTTTTTCAACATATTGACTTCTCAACATTTCCCTTGTTATCCTTCCTAGATTAATGAGTGGGGGAAAGAGCAGAAAAAGCTTTAGAATACTACAAAAAGGAGCGAACTGTGCAGGTTACTTATTGCTTTTTTGAATTTGTATCTGACCATATTTCCACTGGAAGAAAAGCAGAACTCCTCATAGTCCCATGCCAGACAGAGCTGAACTAGAATAAGATTGGATGTAGTCTGGCCTCTACAGCTTCCCTCAGCACTTGCAACTCTGCTTTCAAATTGGATGTTGAATACAGCCCTGAAGGAAACCTACAGATATTCCTCAAATTATTACAGGGGTATAAGGGACCTGGTGAGTCCTTTTTCTATGGATTCTACTGGGAATTGTTTACTCAAGGCATCCTTGCTTTTAGGTAGTTTAAATTATGCTTCATTTGAGCTAGTTCTGCAATGTTAACGCAGCCATGGAGGACAGAGATGGAGTTTATGGCTCACATTTTAACAGCATGGCAAGGGCTAAAAAGCGCTTCGGCTCACCTAGTCCTGTTGAAACTTCCCTGCTGATGGAGTGAGATATTAGAGGGGAGGTTTGGCCCAGACTGAGGGCAACTGATCAGGAAATCAAAAAGCAGCTGCAAAACACGGAATCTACATGGATGTTTTAACGATAATTTTCCCTTCGGCAAGTGATTACAATTTTAGAAGCACCCAAGACTATACCTTTATATCATAAAGCAGTGGAGCAAGAAGATACCTGAGCAAGTGCTGAACAAACAAGCTTTACTGTGGAGCTCCACTGTGACTAATTAACACAGTTAGAAGTAGCTACATTAGTCCGGGCAAACTGCCATGCAAACCTACTATACTGCTTTTTATATCCGAGTAAATTACTTTAGAGCTACCTAAGGCAGCTGGAATGCAATACACTTTAAGGGGCGGAGGAGCCTCAGTCCCACAAATTATTAGAGATGCAAGGTTCCCAAAAGCCTAAGTTACCCTTGAATTCTATTTTAAAGTAGGAATAAGCTTAAGGGAACAAGCCACTTCAGGAAGTCGGTCTCTATAAAATCTTTATTTAGTAAGTTCTTACAGTATTATCTACAAAAATTCTTCAGTCATCTTGTCGATTTAGATAAAAAGGTTGCCTGTGCTCGAGGAATATGAAAAGAAATAACCCCTAAGAAGCCCATAGAAAGGAGATTCCTTCATTTTAATGGTTACTAGTATGGTTAGTAACTGATTATTTTTTTGTCATCTAACATGGATTTAGCTCCAACTTCTCCCTTCCAAGAATGAATTCACAGTTTTTACCATATTTCTGAGCTGAGGTCCTGGCATACTACTCTACCTTTTTGTCATTCTTTTTAAGGGCAATGTTATTCTTCCTAACTTTTATTTTCCCAAGTAGCAAAGAAACTGCTTCCTGTAATGGACCGAAGAAGGTGACATTTATTATCTTTGAATCTTTAGTGATTGTAGGTTTCATGAGCACTCCTGGAGAAATGTTTATCCTCAAAAGTAACTGAGAGAATGCAAGTTGTTCAATGGATCCTTATGTGGGAGTACATTAAGAAGATTGTGCATTGAAGCTTACAAATATGATGAGCTGTTCTAATAAAACAGCCGATATAAGAATTACTGAGGGAGGAGAAAGGATCCGCCTGTCTCCTGCCTGCCAAGATACTGTCGACCAATAAAAACTCCAATTTTAAATCACAATATTTTAATGAAAGGACTAATGACTATCCGTGCACAGCTGTGTGAGGCTGCCTTAACCTAGGGGAGCAATCACACCTTGGAAGTTCCTACCAGCCATTCAGACCATGAGGACTCTGCTGGAACTGCGAGCAAAGGTGTTGCAGACAACCTGTTGCTGGTTTCTGAGAAATGAAACCATGGCTGCTGGGAGCTGATCCAAACCCCCCACTTAATTTGATAAAAGCTTTGCAGTGTTATTGCTATCACTTATAGTTTCTGTTCCTATAACGCATACCAGTTGTATTCAAACCACTAATAGAAGAGCCTGACATAAACTTTCCAGCGTGTTTCAGAGAACAGTGATGGATCTATTTATTTATCTACTTACTTACTTATACTTGCTTTCTGGAGCTGGCAGATCTGGTTCTTTGTATAACAAATGATGACAAAACACAGCAGATACCAGAGGCATCTAGGTAACAAACACACATCTCACCTAATTGTAAACACCTAGATAATTTTGATAATCAGAATAAGAGAAAAAAAAAAGAAAAAAACCCCACATTTTGAGAGTGATCCACCTTTCCTACTATAGGTCTCTCCCTTAGAATGAGTTGAATCCCCTCCCTAGTGTAAATAGCCTACCTAAGTCGGGTTGCATCACTATTTTTCTACTTCAGGCTTTCTAGCACAGTAAGTAATCAAAACCACCACAGTAGCTTCGATACCGATGCTAGGTCTCTTTCTTAAGCTATTGAGATAGAAAAAATAGTCATGGATCATGATCTTAGCATGATAAGTTCTATAAAGACACTGAAAAGTATACAATTTAAAATGTAAGGCAGGAATCAAGATATGGACAGGAGAATGCAGAGTAGCAGAGACCCTATTAATTAGTAAGATGGAATGTTGTTACAGCACATAAACAGTCTAACTACAGTCAACCTTTGCATACATCATGAAAAAGGCCAGTTTTAAGAAGGATTATAAAATGGCTTTGCAGGTATTGAAGGTGCCAGAATACCCAGATCACATGGGAATGGAAGGCAAGCCTGCTGCTGTCACTCCTTGGAGCTCATACATAAGACAAGAATCAAGCCTCAAAAGATCAAGGACTTATTATTTGCCCTCAGCATCTGTCGGCCTTCCAAAGCAATATGTGTAACACTAACATCACATCAATTTGGAAAAGAAAAATAGACAAGCTTCACAAGGCTTCTGTGCCCCAAAGTAGGTTTAATTCTTCAGTTATATTGGTCTAATAAAATCTCTATAAACATCGTTTCTTTGGTATACATAATCTAGAATAGTTGCACCACCACTGGTATTACTTAACATTAGGTGTTATCAAATTGCTCCTCATAAAAGATGTTTATGAGACCTGAGACAAATCATTTGAGTGTTTTTAAGGAAATATTTTATTTTACTATTTACTCCAAAGCCATAGTCAGGTTAGAAATTGGCAGATTGATACAGAAGTTGGAAGGGTAGAGCTATGTTATTTCACTTCTGATAAATAAAACATAATTTGCACTTTAAATTATAGCACTTTTCATTAACTGTTGATGTTTTCCGAATATTTTACTTTATGGCTGGTGCGAGCACTAAAAGAAGCACCAGTGTTGTCTTCTTTCCTAGATTTGTTTGACTTAAAGACTACTAAGGAACCTTCAATATTTTCAAGATCTAATATTTTTACTGCTACTATTTGTAACAATTTCTGACTAATTTCTCCTGAGGTTCTCAATTTGGGAGAGTTGTGGGAGGTTTCTTGTGTTTGTTTTTTTAAAAAGCTTGCTTGCAAGGTATATTTTTTCTACCTATCAACTGCAGTTGTAACCGAATCTCAAAGATTTCACCAATCTTATTTGTCTTAGGTAAAAAGAAGCATTAAGATGATGTCTAGCAGCAGCAGGACATAGTTGAAGCAGAGCATCATGATAAATACATAGTTGTTATCGGAGTAACAGTGAATATAGTGTTGTGTTTCCCCTTGACAAGCCTTTTAGAGAAACTGATTTATTTTCTAAAAGGTCATTGTCCAAGATTTCAGCTGGTGTAAAGGAGTATTTTCACAAAGTTCAGTGGTTTGGTTAAGAACATTCAGGAAGTTGACATTTTATTATTGGACTTTTTTTTTTTTCTCCTATCCCTTAGTTTCATGTCCTAAACATTCATTTCCTGGTAACTCCTCAGTAAATGCCGTACTCTTGAGTATTTGCCAGAAGATATGCCTACACAGCAGTGCTTGTGCCTGGAGTACAGACTCTGATGTGTAACGGGATGCCCTATAACATAACCCACGAGCAGGTAATACAGCCCTTACCTGCAGCCAGATGAACCAACATGGCACGTTTCCTTTGGTCGTGTGTGAGCAGGTATTTCCAGGCTGGGCATCATAATCAAGATCTAAGTGTTTGTGAGTGACATCATTCTGTCTATGACAAAAAGCATCATTCTGTCTATGACAAAAAGCATCATTCTATCTATGACAAAAAGCAAAGGGAATGTAGAAGGAAAGCAGGCTCGCTTTTTTTTTTTCTGTAGCCCTGTAACTGCACAATAAGCTTTAATGTTTAAAACAATAGGTTTCCAGCTCCATTATAAATGGAAAAATACAAGTAACTTCTGTGAATAAGAGCTCTGCTTGTAAAAGTCTTTTCCATTAACCATCCAATATCACCACAATATTGCCGGCTTCCCACAGCTAGTAATTCATGTTTTCATACTATACACCAAACTGTAGGTGCAACTTTTATGGCTGAATGTGAATTTACAGCCATTTTGAATATGTTTTGACTTTGTTCACCAATATACACTATCCTGGATAATTATGTCAGTATGAAGGATCCTAATGCTTAAAAACATAAAGCAAGCCCAATTTTTTTTTGGTGGAGCTTCTCTGAATTCTGCTATGAAATAATTTCCTGAAGTGTTACATCATTGGTAGTAGGAGAAAATAAATTGTTTCTGAACTAAAGATGCATTCGGCAATCGTATTAAGCACTAGTTGAAGTGCTAGCAGATAATAAAATGTGGCTATAAACAATTGCTTCAGTCTTATCTTTCAAAAAATCATAAAGTCAAAATGCAGTTTCTCCCAAACACATAAAGAATGCATTTATAGCAAAATACACTCTCTTTTGAATAAGATGTACAGTCAGTCGTAACCCTAACTATGCACCAGACTCTATGCATTTTTTCAAGGAAACTCGTGCGTTGCTTATAAAGATACTGAACCAAAATATTTAGGTTATCAGTCAAAAGAATCCCTCCACTGAGATAATCCAGGAATGACAAAAGCCTAGAGGTTGTTCTACAAATACGTGGGTATGTGTCTATAAATATTCCAGCATTTCCTATAATTAGTGTTGCTTGATTCTCCCAGTTTTCAGATCTTTTATTAGTTACTCATAACTTTCCTAATAATTTTGATTAAGAATTGTTCCACACTGGTGCTATCCAGGCAGACTCAGAATTAGTTTGTTTAAATCAAAACATCTAAGGCTTTCCTGAAAATACTGATATTCAATATTAGAAAAAAAAAAAAAAAAAAAAAAAAAAAAAAAAAAAAAAACAAAGGGGAACATTTTTTTCTTAGAAAGACTAGATAGCTCTAGGATGCTTTGTGGAGGGATTTGCAATTTGGGCTGTTCTACTCATTATGTATAAAAAATCTACAAAGAGATGAACAAGTTACAAGCCTTGGGGGGAAAAAAAATAAAACCAAAAACAAACAAACAAACCAAACAACAACGACAACAAAAAACCAAACCAAACCAAAACAAACAAACAAACAAAAAAACCAAACAAACAAAAAAAACCCACACACACCAAAAAAAAGCACACAAAAAAAACCCAACACTCAGTTCATGGATGGTTAGGAGAGATTACTCTGAGCCTAGCAACTGAAATTAGCAGTAGTACTCTCTGTCCCCTGAGCATGAAAGGCCTATCAGTGCTTGGGTGTCCCATCCATCATTTCCCACAAAGCAAACAAGTATGTCCCAGACAGTTTCCATCCCTCTGGCCAGACAGTTTATTGCACACTTTTCTTAGAGATTTTCTTCTTTTTTTTACCTGCTCACATCTCTGAGCCCCAACTCAAGCCTATTCTCAGACTACAGACATATCCAGAACTGACCTACCCCACGTTTCTTTCCCCTTCCTGGTCTCTTGTGCCAGCCTTTCTTCCTGGACAATTCCCATCATTCCCCCTTCCTCTGGTCCCCGAAGGTCTTTCTTATTCGTACTTCGATGCCAACTTATAAGAATGATCCTTATGATCTGTGGACCTTAGCCATCCTACCCAAATATGTTCTGTAATCCAGATTCTCATGTTTCCCCTACATTGTACACCGACAAATTTTCCAAACTGTCTCAGTACCCAAACTTCCACCTCCTCATGACACTATCCTTTTAACACACCCTACCAGTTCCAGCATCCACCTTGAGTCAATCAGTTTTTGTCTCTCCTCCACATGCCCAGTCCTACCAGCTTTAGACCTAATGTGTTCATCTGGCTTTTAAGCTTTTTTAATTTATTGTTCTTTATTCTGCCTGTGTCTAAAAAGGGTTATTGATAGTATGGAAGACTTAGGCATTCTGACTAGCATTTAACAAGACTATATGCAACTACTCTTTGTCAGCAGAGATGATGGGGTAAATTTAATACCAGTTAGTGTTACCAGGCCCACCACATACTCACAGAGTTGTGCTTGTGTACGTGTAAACACACATGCAAGCACACATACAGACAAATGCCCTACTATGTATACGTAAATGTTTTCTTCAAACTGTTTTCACTAGAAGAAGCTTTATCTATCTAGAAGGATTCAGCTGCCACTTGTCCTGGATTTGTTGGTACACCAGAGCTCTTTGGCACTGCTCCACCGATGCAGAGAATCATAAATGCTGCTTATACCAGTTTACAGCTGCTTTTCATCATCTGAGAGGCACCACACAGAAAGATCATACCAGCAGATCTGGTCTTATCTTTATTTTCAGACGTTTACAACCCTGATCACTCTGTCCTTTTCCAGATTATCCTTATGTAAATGGCATTTAGGTTTTAGATGATGAGACAGATTTGGACTGTGATTTTTCACTCTGGAAAGTACAACTTGTCCAAGGACAAGTTGTCTTGGAACACTCCCAGGTGAAATTATCCTGCCTCACAAAATATTATGAAGCATTTTCAGATCAGTATTTTCTTATCAAGAATAGGCCTTTTCTTCTGATAATTCCTAAGAGGAACTAAGAGCAAACTCAGAAGACTGGAGTATTGAAATCATGGGGAAGTACAGTATTAATTAATTTTAGAGACTGAATGGCGGCCTTCAGACACTTAAATTTGCACCTACATCATGAAAACTGTGGTATATGTAATAAACACCTAAATCAGATATGTGTAGATATTCACTTTGAGTAATACTGAGAGTTTCATTTGTCATCACTTCAGGAATCTACTTGGTAGAGAAAATGCTGCCCAAAAATTACTACTTGCAGCCTTAATGTCACCAGCCTATACTAATATCTGATCTTTTCCAACAGCTGAATGAAACTGCTCTTGTAGAAACTAATTTGGGAATTACCAGAGTTTCAAAATCAGGAAATGCTAGGTAATAAAAGATACTCACTTGATGTCTCTCATGATAATTAACTATTTAGAACTCGAATTTCTGAGAACAGCTATTTGATTTAAGTCTCTCTAGTTGATGAAGTCTGAAGTAACGTTCTGTTTAAAGATTGAAATGGTGACTGAAATGAATTGATTGAAATGAAAATTAGCATTTTCTACTGTTATATTTCTCAGTGAAGGCGAATGAGTTCTCTTCTTCTTTGAATTAGTATAAGTTAAAATGAACTCTGCAGATGTTCCAGTGTATGATAGGACTATGAGACCAGAATCCGGTTAAGGTAATTTAAAACAACTGAGTTACTAGACTATGAAGCATCCTGCTTCTTTTGCAGTATCTTGTTCTCAATGAAATCCAATGCATTGATGATAAAAGTAATAGTATTTGTTTTGTTGTCTTGAAGCTTCACAAAACAGTCATCAGCCAGTTCAACTAATGTAGATGATTATAGTTATGTGATCACAGAATGACTGCGTTTGAAAGAAAAGCTAAAAACTGTATGAACAAACTTCGAGCAAAAGCATGAGTGCACATACCTTCCTATTAACTTATTACAATTCAGAGACTTATATGCTATGTAATTCAAACACTCATCTGATTCAGACATCTACAGGAAAGGACAATTCCAAAAAATCCCACAGTTAAGAAAATGGGAGTTGAGAGATTTTGTTCTAATTAGCACTATGTATATATCACAAAGATAACTGAAGGGGAATACATTAACTTACTGTTTATAATAGTTTCATCCTATATTGTACATATTTAAACTCTGCTCTTTTCATTTCCATTGGGCTAAGTAATGTGCAAACATATTAAAGGACATCACTAGGCAATTCTAAATATGACTGCAGCTTAATAACCTACAGTCTGGTTTTACCATAAAACTTTGGGCTTGGATTTTTGGGGGATTTTTGTGGTTTTTTTTAACCTGTTTTTGCATTTTCTTCGTTTGTTTGGTTGTTTTTTTTTTTTAATTGGTTTTCTGTTTCCATTGACCTGCAAAAGTTTTGCCCAAAACATCCTGCTGTAGGGATGAAACCCATAGGGCTGAGTGTGCCAGCCTTCCTAGGGTTTGTGACTTCTGAGCAGATTCCTTTGTTAAAACATCCAGGTGGACTGTACCACTGAGTTATGGCTTGAAGCCATGAGACAGGTTTCCAGGATCTGAGAGTCTGGAGAAGTCAGAAAGAAAGAAAAAAATGTGCCTCAGGTTTCAGGAGGTTTGAAGCAACTGAAGCTTTCTGCAGTTCATTCTAAAAACCTGGCTCTGTTTAAGTATTTTCAGGGTTCCCAGGGTCAACATCCCAGGTCCCTGAAAGCTTTCTCCAGAGCGGTAAGCCTCAGTAACCACTGTGGACACTGTATTAAATTTGACGTTCTTTATCATTTTATAGTTATTATTGCTGTAGAGCCAACAAAAACGTCAGGCAGACACTCAGTAGGCTTAGTCCCACCCTGCACATGACTAAGTTCTTAATAATAAGAAAAAAATTTTAAAAAATAAGTGGAAGATGGAAAAAAGTTACTTCTTCAAAGCAGAATTTCACTGGCTGAAGCAGTCCCTGGTGGGACTGAGGGTCTGAATCAAAACCGCTGTGGAGAGAGTCTTTTACCCAGTAGTCTAGAAGCAGTATATGGAGATACAAGAGACACCTCAAAAAAAATTACACTTCTTTGGGAATGGATATTAATCCCTACCCCCAAAGTAAACTTTAAGCATTACTTCTGAGGGAAGTAGGGATAGCACTTTAGTCAAGAACTGCTTTACCTGCCTGGGTCAAAGACTCCTCCCAGCTTTTTATTTCCATCTCAGTCATCCTTTAATGGTCCCATCTGCGGTGAGAAACCTTCAGAAAGAGCTGTTCAGAGATCCCTTTCCTGATTCTTCTCTCTCCTCTGCCTCAAAAAGCAGAAGTTCAGTGATTGTATGTATTCCTCATCTGTGATAGCTGCAAGTTCATCTCGCTCAGAGAGTGGAGGCATTTGAGCCTAAAGAGCCTTTCTGCACCTAATTTGAATACAATCAGGTTATTGGGAAACCAGAAACGCTCCTTTCTTGCTGCTTATCTATATATTGGGAACGTGTAAGGACTGCTGACATACTTTTGCTTGTTATTGCAAGTGGTTCTTAGCCATGAGATTCAGTGTTCTTCCCAACATTGTCAGTGTTTCACTGGTTTTTCATATGCTGAGTACCACAAATACATGAGCTTGACAGACTCTTCCAGTAGGAAGCTGAGCTATCAATTACTTCAGTCAGCCGCTGGTTTAGTATAGGATCTTAGCATCAATATCTCAGTCGTAGGTATCAGAGCATCTAATAGTTTTACATCCAGGAACATGTGCCATTTTGGAAATTAACTTCTGAATGGTTTAAATCTTACTGAAAGTTAATGTGGCTTGTTTTCCTAAATGCTTCAATCACATTTAAATACACTCTAGACTTCTAAATCTTGTTGGCATGTCTAAAAATTTTGCTGGGGAACTTTGTGAAATATATGATGTGTACTTAGAAATGGCAGTGCGGAAGAGTTTGCTGAAGCTATAAATCCGTCCAAGTTTCAGAAGCTAAGAACATTGTTATTGACTAGCTAGGCAGAATAACATTTAAATGCCAACTCCCCTCCACAAAAATAAAGACACCTTCAAATCCAGCTATTTACAGTTAATTCCAGATGTGTTCTGTTAAGTTGGAAAGAAGACAAATCGCATATATAGGTCACTATTTACTTGCAGCTGTTCGTCAAAATGAGAGTTTTGGTTTTCACATGTAGCATTAAATTAGAACAAATATATTGATCATAGGACTGCAGTATAACCAGAAGAATATGCTGATTTCCCCTGTGGAGAGGAGTTAGTACTGCAGAATTTCTCCTCTTAGTCTAAAGATATGACAAATCTCTTCTTGGCAGCAATAGTGTGAACCATCAAATGAATCCATTGCTCAAGGAGATTACTTGGATTCAGAGAAGTCCCAGAAGGATCCACGCAACTTCAAGGCATACACTTGCGGTTTCACAGCTCTAAGATAAAAGCTGATACTGGTCAATCCTCACAGACAGCGCTTACAATATTTATTTCTTGAGCAGCTAGACATTTCTGTATCCCCACTCTTACTACTAGCATCAGATTCAATCAGTATAAACACGAATGGCCTAATAAAACACTTCATGGCACATGGAGAATTGAGCACGGTTATCTTAACAGAGTTGTCAAAAGGTCATAAATACAAAACTATATTCGCAAAAATAGAACCAAAATCCTGCGGGCAGTTATACGTTTCTTTTTCACTATCGTCATAACAATTTCCTATAGCTGAACATTTTACTTGTTTTGTTTGGTACTCTGAGATTTTAATTTTCTTACCCCACTCTCCTTATTCTGCTCCCCTGGCGTGTGATGCTCTAAATTCAATCTGTTTTCATTCGTTTTAACTATGTGGGAAGTCTGTAGCATTCCTTAATTTAATTGCTTTGCTGATGCTGCAGCCCTGGAATAATGGACCTTTACTCACTTGAGCTGAGAGGAACAGCCTGGTTCCATCAGACGCGCCAGCTCCCGCTTGCCTCTTGCTTGCACCAGCCACTTGTCAGCATAATCCTATTGATCTGACTTTTTTCTGGCTTATAGGTTTACATAGATGCAAATTAGTACTACCCAAAGGGAAAAAAAAAAAAAAAAAATTAAAGAAAGACAACCCTAACAAGTCATTTATCTGTTCTACACAAAACAGATTTTTTCAGTTATCCAAACCATCACTTCTACAACATTCATGTCTGGGAAAAAAAACCCCACATCTTCAGAATATTGAAATATTTTGTTTTGACATTTCCACAGTAACGTGTTATTATCTGAGAGACAAGATTTAGACAAATAGGTACTAATAACAAAATTTGAGTGTGTTTTCCTAGGTTTTGCATACATGTCATATACTAGAATATCCTGCAGTGTGTGGAAAGCCAGCATCTGAACCGCTTCTTACCTGACCTGGATTATGGACAAACCCTCTCTGGATCTCAGCTTATACCACTCAAGCCTGAAAGATATTTGAATATTTACTTCTTAGATAAACATGTTCTCTATTGCAAGACAAAAGAAAACCTCTTTGGTACAACAAATGACATCTAAAATCCCTTATTTAATGTAAGATTATTTTTATTTTTTTATCTGTTTACGTTGTTTTTTTAGACAATTACCTACACAGCATACTCTTTGCACAGTTCTAATTGGGACTAACTACAAGGAAACCAGAAGGGAGAAAGAATTTTGTTAAGCAAATTCAGTGAAGTTACTCCTGATTAACACTGACATAAGTGAGAAGATGATCAGGCACTCTGCTTTTAACACTTCCGTCATTCGCATCAATATATTAAAAATTTTCAAGTACCAGTAGCCAGATCCCCTGTTTCTGTAACTCAGCATATCTCCACTGAGCTTTGCAAATCTGCACCACCTGTGGTTCTGGACCAACTTTTTAAGCCAGTTAGCACTGTGGGCTTGTTTTTCTGTGGCCTTCACTTTTGATCGATTTATTCTAGGAGGTGATGTTCCACACACCTGCCCTGAGAACACCCTCTAGCAATGGCCCTGCTTCTGTTTAAACCACCAGTATGTTTCACCTGACCCTTCCATTCATCTTTAAGTAGGTAGTATATCCTGATGTGTTTGAATCCCTGAATAAAATTTCTAGTGTTTCAGTGTTTGCTCAATATTTTATATTCAACAAAAATCTGAGAAGCCATGGTGTTATTTGTTCCCTTTCTTACAGGGTTTTAATTGGTTCCAATGAAATCATTAGTGATAAGGGTATAAAATATTCACATACAGCTTTGTTAAATGAAACTTTCTCTTTTGCCTTAAAGTACCTCTTTCTACATGTAACCCATTTTGTATATAGGTGTTCTACCGGTCATACATGACTTTTAGAGGATTTATATGTGAACTATTTTCTTAGAAATATTATAGCACAGAACGCCTTATAATTAAAGTTCTCAAGTAAAAGCGGTCATCCTTTGTCAACTCACTTCCACTGCCCTGGTTAGGTAACCAGAAGACAGATATCCCTCTGTACCTGGTTTCTGCTTAGTCTAGCAAGGAGAAAAAGTCACTACAGGGTAGTCACAACCCTCTGCCCAAATGGATTGGCCTCAGCCAGCATGAACTAAGGAACATGAACAGACTCAAACCATCAAAAAGTATGGTGATAATCTGCAGTGTGCCCATCTCTTTCCTCCACCACCCCCCTCATCAAATTGTGAGGTCAGGAAACAACTCTGTTATATCTACACCAGCTGAAAGCTGCCCATAATGAAAGAATCCTTTGTAGATCAGCAAGTATCAGAATCCAGGTCTGTTCCTATGTTTGAGCAAGGCAATATCTGACAAGCTTTATGAGCCAGTACATTCATTTCAGAACTTGTGTTTTCCCTAACCTCTCCTCTCTGAGCAGTACATCCACAGGGGATTTCAGACAATTTAAAGTAAGAGCAGCAGGATCAAGCCCCAGCTGAGGATGGGGCAGACTGGGTCTTATCGGGGTGTACAGTACTATTTTATTTGCATGGAGTGTGGGAGAATTACAGTCTCCAAGTTCAGGCAGATCTATGAACCTCTCCTTTCTTCGCCCAGCAAGCTAAACAGAAAGAAGTGGGGAAGGACCAGCTATCAGCCTAGACCAAGATGAACTACTCCTAGACAAGGAGTCTGAAAGAAAAATGTGCCAGACTCAACAGAAAGATTTGAAGAGTCAATACTTGGGAAAGGTGAAGGCTCCCTTTTTACAACACCCTCCTGGGCAAACACGACATCTTAAGTTCTGTGAAATATTATTGTTCCTTAATGCTAAAGATATCTCCCCACATCTCTTTCCACTGTTTCAAAGGGGGTTACTCCCAACGGTGTGGATAAAGTCAGAATAGCACCAGGTTTATTACACTTGCTTAAGTCTGGAGTCCAGTCTGGATAAGCTCATAAGCCTTTGCTGCTTCTAACCTTCTCTTTCTTCCTCAAGTAATTTCATTGTATGCTCCTTGCACATGCCTCTCCTTCCAAGTTAACAAGCTTTAGCTAGAATAACTAATTATAATTAATGAGAGTAAAAAGAAAATCAGACATAGTCCTCCTGTAGTTCAAAAACGTAAGAGACAGGTAACTAAATATTGGTCTAAATGAGGCGGGCAGATAAAGGCACTGTATCCAGACACAGCACCGGGAAGTGAATTCTGATAATCCCTCCTAGGAACCATGTTGATGTGCAGATCACCGAAATGTCTGTTACAGACGTAGCACAGTCAGATTTCAGAAAGGAAGAAGATGAAGCTACGGTTATTTTGTTCTTATCTCTATTATGCTTTGTTCTGCATCAACAGTAACCCCCTATTGCTTTTGCATTCCAGATGCAATAAACTCTTTTTACGAGAGATTACTACCTCGACGTTGCTTCTGCATTTGATCAGCCAGAGCAGCTGTTCATTATTTTGTGTATTTCAAGGCAGCAGAGATTATCACTTAAATAGACATTAAAATTTGTGGTGGGGTGAATAATCACTTCAGCTGTTGGAAAACAGATTTGTTTGCTCTCTTAAAATATTGTAAAATGTTAAAATGTTTCTTTGACAAATGTGCTGTTTTGACAGCACACTCTATCATTTTGGTTTAGTGTACAGGCAGTAGTTACCACCCTTCTGCTGGTCTGGAAGGTGTTGGAGGCTTATGGGAAAGCCCAGATGTTGGTTTTAATAGAAGTCGACTCCTCCCGTAGAGAACACTGTATTAGGACTGCAAAATCCCGATTTTATTTCTAGCTTTGTGTGTTATTCTGCTTGACTCACACAGGTTCAGCTATGCTAAAATATCAAGCAATTAAAGGAATTTTGGAGAATCTAATGTTTAATCTCACTATGCTTTATATCTCTCCAAAATAGTGTAAGAGATTCTTTTAAGAGTTAGCTACAAACTTGGAACCTGAAAGTCAGCATCTTTTACTGGTTGAAATACCATGACCTCTTTTATATAGGACAGCAAATTAGATGATCATGATGGAAACTTATGGGTTTGAAATCTATTCAGTTGTTCATTCTCAGTGAAGTGTTTAGATACTGAGACTGATATTTGTCTTCGTGGCCATAAGGTTAAAGAACATAAATTGATAAAAATGCAAGTTTGCCATCAGATGTGGCCAGAGAGGGAAAACAAAGCCCTACTCCATAAATGTTGTCAAATGTTAAGAGTATGGTGTCTTCTGGTTCCAGTATTCACTAAGGTCACAGGTCTACCAATGAGAGGGATCTGTCCATTTGCAATTCATGAAGGATGAAAGTGCAGTTGAAAACACTTGTTTAGAAATTGTATTGACTGGAGACAATCTTCTTGCTCCCAGATCTTGTGGTCATCAAATTAAGTGCACAAACACTGTTCACTGTTACTACAGAAGCCTCATTGCCTGCATATGCCGTATGACCTGCATATGTATATAAAAAGAGAAGGATAGTTTCTACTTGGATAATTTTCTAAAGACTAAGATCAGCTAAAGACAGCTATTATGTGTAGGAATTAAGGACAAAGCAGGCTGATAAAGATAGGCACCTTGTGAGATTTCCAGTTGCGCGTACATATGAACACCTAAAGTGCATAACCCTGAGTGAAACCAAGGAATCAAAAATACTTTAAGCTAGTAGACTTGAAAATCCTGCTAGAATATATACTTACCTTTAGGGGTCTGAACACCTTTGAAGATCTGGTCCAAGGCCAGGCTTATGACAGAATAAGGACTTATGTGTCTCCTGTGTCACATCAAGCATCTTACTCACAGGACTATCAAACCATGTCTATAAGGCACAATATTTTCTTAAAGGAGATTATGAAAGAGTCATGGAGAAAAGGGAAAAATAAAGTTCCTGTTACAATGCAAATCCTCATTGATCACCTTCCTGAGTCAGAAAGTCTAAAGAAACTACTCAGGAAATTTGCCAGCATCTACATGAGCCTTCCTAAGTCTCAGCAGCTGGGGATCAGAAATACCCTGCTTGCTAGGTTTCCTTTAACAGCTTTCCTGTCTCTGTCCATAATTTGCCAGATGAAGGGTAGGAATAACACCTTCAAATCCCAACCATTTCTGGCAGTGTGGTGTAAGGAGGTGAAATCAACTGAGGTAAACACACGTTTCTATTTTGCTTCTTTTGCTTATGTTGTGAGACTGCTGAGTCTGCAAATGTCTCCCTTTGCGTGCAAGTATATGGCTGGAAGATCATCAGAAAGTACGTACTGGAGTTTTGTTCTGGCCTAACTGACCTCCAGAGGTGTTGGGTATCTCATATTAAACATATGAGACAGGTGAGGAACAGGTGAGACTGGGGAATGTATCACCTGGGAAAGTAGCTTTGGGAACTGTCCATCTTTCTGTCTCTTCCTTCTCCCAGTTTATGAATCAAATGTAGACTTCTGCCTCCATCTCTGAATAATATGTTAGGATCTGTTTTAAATATATTGAGTGTTTGTATTCACGAAGGGATTGAACTTTGGTCAATGTAAATTATAAATCCTCCAGGAATGTTATTTCCTCTCTTAACACATCGCTATATCACTGAGCAGATTTCATGGCGCAGTTCCTTTCAGAGCTCTTTAATTTGTATTCCATGAGCAGAACACATCCTTCCATTTAGAGCGTCCTCTGGGTTCAACGTACCTTGAAAAGTCCAGGTCCATCTGAACATGCAATTCACTTCTCACCACAGTAAGGTATTTGTTTATTTAAGTGCAATTTGAATTTCTATACTGTTCTGGAGTAATCAGGTTAGCTTTATCTGAAGAAATTGTGAGCTTGCAATGAAGTGTTAGTAGCTATCCTATAATTAATACTGTTTCATCAGCACAGGAGCTGACAGGAATGGTTTTTCTCCAATGCCACTCTTATTTCCTTTTTTTTTAAATATAAAAATCATTAATTCAGAACCTCGTATCTGAATAATCCCTGGTGCATAAGATGCTAATTTGAAAATGCCACGAATTAAACATTTTTTGCCCATTTATTGGTTGACTTGTTGCATTAACAAGAAAACTGATAAGTTTAATTACTTTTATGAAAATGAAAGGAAACTATTATTATTTTCTAAAGTGCTAATGGTAGTGCCACTTTAAACTAAACTGAAGCATATCACAGGCTAAGTGACATGCTTGGTAGGAAGCATATCAAGCAATGGAAGAGAATTTGTATTTATTAGGACAACATTAGCATTTTATGGTACAGAGATTGATTACCCAACCCTGATCTGCTTGTTTCTCTCCTGCCATGCAGTGTTCTCCTTTAGGCTCTTGTATAATTCCCTGTTCCCCAACAGTAACAGTGATTATTTGATTCAATGATAGACTATGTAGCCTGTATGTAATCAAGAGTTGGTAGCAATTACATTCCAAATTTAAAGACCTTAAAAAAGATGTTTACATGGTAGATTTAAAATGATATAGATTGTGTGTCACCGTTTTCCTCCCTGAGAACACAGTGAGGGATTCTTGTATGTGTTCTGATTCTGCAAAAAAATGCACTATCATTCATATCATGCACGTTTTATTGGTGAATTATTAAACCGGCGTCTCCTTACTTAAAATCAGAGTTCTTCTGCCTTCATTAACACTGTCCGGGTGTGAATTAGGAAGTAATTCTGCCTAGGGTGTACTCCCACATAAATATATCTCAGCTGTGTAATTCCATTAACTGTCTTAAGGGTTACTTTTGACTTCACACTGATAGAAGTGGGAGGAGAATTTACCCCAGAGACTTCACTGGATAGGTCACTTGTCACCAAAAACTCCATTGTTCCTCCACAACTTTAATTTCCACAACAGATCAAGATGGGGCGGGGAGGGAACCAAAAGCATCATATTACAGCCTAAAATAAATTTGAATGCCATTTTGCATTTTCATCATAAATCGCAGTTAGGGCTTTAACTGTTTCTGGCTACTTTTAATGGTACAACTTCTTAGTCACTGCATGAGTTAATTGGGTACTTGGCATGATTCCATTGATTTGGACCAAAGGCATAATAGTTTACATGGCTGAAGATGAAGCCAAGAGACAGGCCTTAGATAGCAGATGGGCAAGATCTTTTAATCTCCGGTTGCCTGGGATTTTTTGAACAACATTTGAGAAACAAAGCCAAACCATCTACCCTTTCCATCATTAACAGGACTGCAGAAGTTAATTTTTGTAATTATTTATATCACAGTGCTAACTTATAGAGAGATGGGGTAGGATTCCTCTTGACTAAGTTCAAGCTGAGGGATGCAAATCAGCTTTCTGAACACAGGTTTCTGCAGTATTCTGACTGGCCTCTAGCTGCTGCTCCAAAAAGGCGAGTGCCTCTGGTAGTTCCTGTGTTTTACAGGCATGCAGGTAGCCCAGATGTTCTCTCAAATGGCACTCCATGCCCGCATTTAGGTGACTGACCTACTCCAGGTGCCTAAATTCAGGGCAGTTGTCTAATCTCTTGTTCTAGCCAAAGAAGGTCATATTGAAATAGTCCATAAAGCCTAGGGAATGTGTCCTCCTGTCATTAGGTTCTGCAAAAGGTCGGAAAAATGCCATCCAAGAGCTCATCTTCTCCCTATAAACAGTCTGCGCAGTCTGGTGTAGCCATCCACGTTGTAAATTCCCACCTGTCCTGCCTGGGATGTTGCTGACTGTAAGTACCACAAATACAACCTATGGTAGTGCAGCTCATCTCGAGAGTGAAGGAGCTGATATAGCTTCACACTGGTGAGTGCTTAGATAAATAATACTTCAGACTTTGGAATAAAGCTCAGGAAATAAGGGTTTAGGTCTTAGATCTGTCTGAGACTTCATATGAAATCACTTTAACAGAATAGGGAATTATTCGCAGACAAAAATTTAGAGCCAAAAGTCTCAAGAATCAATTTTACAGATAAACTGGTGTGCTGTTTTTTGCACGCAGTCCTTTTTCTGCTGAGCAGCCTGGGGAACAGCTGCCACTAAGAGCCATTGACTACAAATGGAGAAGTGAAAAAGTAGAAATAATTTGTAATTTGAACTAGCATGGTTTGTGCTCACGACCTGAGTCAAGGCGGTGTGGCCTCTCCGTTCTAGGATTAGGATCAAAAAAGGTCCTAAAGTAGAGCGAAGGAGTGCAATGACATCCTCCTTATCTTGTTTGTTGACCAGATGTCATTTTAAAGTTGCCTGGTTTGATTTAAGCACAATAATCCCTGTCTGCAGGAAGAAATTGGGTCCAGTGAACTTCTGAGGTTATTCTGGATCTTTTTCTCTGCAGTGTCAGGATGGTTTGTTGGTTGTACTCCCACTTTCCTTTCATAATAGAAAGATTTGGGTAATTTAGTCTCCTTGAGGTGCCTTCTTGTCTGACTTACCTTCATAATCAGTTGTGTCTAAAAGGCTGAGTTGAACTTTTCTTACACATGAAAACTAAAAGTCAGCTGCTTCTGTGCAACAGCACATAAAGACTATTTACTTACAAAATACATAGGTGCTTAGGTGTTATATTTACTTCGGAAGTCTTCTGCTTAGCCTCCGGGCCAAATCTAGGAAAATATTTAGATGCCTGCATTCCCTCTTAGAGAAAAAGAAATTAGGCACACAAGTCCTTTGATGTATCCATCTCTGTGCCTGATCTACTTGTTTATATAAAGGAGACATTTCTCTGCTGTTGTTCCACCTTTTCTCTCCCTTATTCTCAGGCAATCCATGGGGAACTGAACCGCAAGCATCCAAAGCTTGAATGTAAAGTACTAGAGCTTAAAGGCATGAGCCAAACTTTTAGGTCAAGTTGGATCATCTTGGGACAGACAAGAAAGGATAACTCGCCCCAGCTAATTTAGTGATGTAATTGTCTGCATTTGTTTTTCTGTGTGGTTGTATTATAACACCTCACCCAAGTAGAGCTGTCATTTTGATGGGGCTTCTCTACACTTTACCAAAATGCACATAATAAGAAATTACATTTCTTCTCCCTGTCTGCTATGCTTGTTATCAATGGTCTGGCTGATCAGCAGTGTGAACTTACACAGCAGAGAAAATATGCTGGTTGGTTGCATTTCTTTCTGGGGAAAAAAAAAAATAAACACACAAATCAAAACCAACTCTTTCAAAACATATCAGCCTGTAAATTTTATGTTTTATGTGTATGACTTTATATTGCTATTCAAAGAAGGAAAGAAAAGAAGGGGGAACAAGAGGGTCTCCTCTTAGCCCCTAAAACAATAAAGAAACAAGTTTTATAGGCTTCTCAAATACCATTAGGCAAGCATTGCGTATCTGAGTGTTCATTGACTACAGTGGCTCATTAATCAAAGGGAAATGAGGTGTCACCTCGAGCACTCCTATTTTTTAAGTATTTGTGATGCTAATCTCAACATCCAAACAAAAGCATGGGATGGAAAGAAGACTGAGAAGAAAAAAGCTTTTCTGCCATAATAATATAAGAAAGAATTATTGTTCCCAGCATCAAAACAAGCTTCTGAGATTCTTTGCTAAATCCTGTTTTTGTACATCCTTTTATCTACAAGTAAATGTACCCCAGATGAAGAGTGTTGACTTAAATACATGCTTGGACAGAATTAATTGCTATAGAATAGTCTTTGAGAAAATGAGACAAAGGAACCTTGGGCAAGAGGAGAAGCATGAAGATGTAAGGCTTAGTGGAGGACAGAGAAGTTTAACAAAAGGTTATTATAACGAACCTGCCAGCCTCAGGTTTTCCAAAACCAGGGGGCAAAGCTCAAACATTTTATAATTAAGAAATACTGGGTTCCTTTGCAGTTGCCTCCTTATCTCTGAACTGCTAAAGAGGACACCAAAGTCCAAGACATCTATTCAGGCACTGAAGTATATTGACATCTGAAAATTCAGCATCTACTCTTAACTGGGTGGCGAGGCTTTCTGTGCAGTCACTCAGGGCAAGGGAGGTGACTTTGAAGAGTGACTCAGAAAATGAGAAAATGAACATGCTGAGTGGAAACACAAACTGATCAAAAAAAAAACCACAAAAAAACCCAACAACAACAACAAAAAACCCTAAACCCCTACAACTACAAGACATAATTTTTAATAATTAAGGGGTACTCCATCATTCTACTAAAATGATGATTCAAAGATGGAGAAGGCACAACAAAAGGTGGCTTTATAGCCAAATGGTGAGGGCACTCAGCTTCAAAGGAGCCACCTCTACTAGTTCTCTGTCAGTTCTTTTGGGCAGGAAATGTGTTTTGATCTGATTGTGAATAGGTCCCAGCTGAAGCAGTTCAGACAGAGCTAATCCATAGAGTGAGGGTAAATAACTGATATATTTAAAACAAAACGAAACACAAACAATGGTGACTGTTCCATAGCAAGTCATAAACTCAAAAAAAAAATATTTGGAGGATGAAGGCCAGAGGGTCTTTCAAGTCATGGAATTAATAGCCAATGAACCTGAAAAGGCAAGTCAGTGGGAAAGATGGGGAGACTGGAAGAGGCTGAAGCAACATAAAATTCCTACCCCAGAGGTAAAAGGATGGATGAGAGGGAAAAGGGACAGGACACAAAAATATGGCAAGTCCTCTAAACAAATGTTTCTGTACAACCTGTCTAGGACAAATGATCATTTCCAGTGTAACAAGGAATGAAACGATCACTACACACTGCTTTTCTGTCTTTTGTACGCCCTATCCCAAATTCTATATCCTATAATGGGAAAGTAACAGTTATTTTCCAGAATAAATTGGAAGAAATAGGGGCAGACCTGCCTACCTCTGCAGTCGCACCCACGCAGGAGGCACTGATGCATATGAGTAACCCTGCAAATGTGAGCAGCCCTGCAGCATGTCCTGGACACAAGCATTTGCAGGAATAAACTATTGTTACTGGAGATGGAATCCATCTCTCCTAATTGTGCAGCTCACCTGAGCTGGTTGCCTGAGGCTGCCTTCAGAGCCAGTGGAGAGGAAAAGGCACCTTCAGAAGGCACTTCACCTCCTCCCAAGGCAGACATACGGAAAGCAAGCTCAGGGTGGGTAGCTAACAGGAGCATGTCTACATTATCAATATCTATGTTTAATCAGGTTAATCCCTCCTGTTCTGTCAGTGCCCTCAAACAGAAGCTCACAAACCAGAGACCCAAGGGGAAATCAGGCATCGCGTGGGTCAATGGTACAGGAGCTGCTGCCTCGATGTCTGCAGGATTCGCAGATAAAGAGCAAGCACACCAGATGCTCCCTGTAACGTGTGTCGGGTATGGCAGGTTCTGGAGAAATGGATTTGCTAAAGGTCACCAGCAAAACAAGTTCGGATCAAGCTTTACCATTAAAAGAGGGATTGCTTAGCAAACAGATAATTATTTCATTGGTACTGATGGGACGCAAGATGTTGGTGCTGGCTTGCTACCTACCATGCTGCAGTAACGTGAGTTCCAGAATTCCTCGCAGAAGCATCCAAAGTGATTTTTAGGTGCAATGAGATGAGGGAAATCGGCTTTAGATGACATCTTAGTATATCTTCAAGCCCTTAATCTCCATTTGCAAATCTCATCCCCAAACCCCCAAAACACCTGCAATAAAATTTCTTTAAATAAGTCAAGTCCTTAAAAACTGAAATATTTAGAAATCTCCTATACTAAAATAAGTGGTAAGTCTTGTAAAAAATCTATAAGTCTCTTTCTCATGGTATAAACTTCCCTTTCATATTAAATAGAGACATTAATTATGAAAATAGAATTATTTGGGTAGGGGAACATGTAAAAAGAAACATAACTAGGGTAGAAAGTGGCTCATGCTGGATCTTGCTTTTTCTGGGTTTGAGACAAGCGTAATTCTGGGGACATAGAAAAAAGTGAAAAATCCTCATTTGATTAGTTTAGTTTTATTTTTCTCTGTTATGTTTTTATTAGAAGTATCTCAGAGGTTTACAGTACTAGTGACTGAGTGAAATGAATTAAAAAACAGCACAAGTAAAAGACTGCAAAGTTCATTTTATGTACAGTCATCAAATGGCTTTGCAATATATCCCGTTCAAATTGTATGATAGGTGTGTATTTGACATAGGCATATATGCAGAAGTTTTAGCACTATAAGAAATACCATAAGATAGGCAGAGATTGTTCACAAAAAATGTGTTTTTACTGAAACAATAGCTGTGTTAGCCACATTAAAATTTGAACACAAATGCGTCATTCAGAGAAAAACAGCTTAAATGTCTGTTATAAAAATATTTGCTGCTCTAAGGCAAATAGGACATAAATGAAAAATAAAAATCATGCAATGTGTAGGTTTTATTTCCCCTTTAAATGTTATTTCCTCACATTTGCCTTCAGTCACATGGAAACGAACTTTAGTTTTAGTGTAGGTGAGGTTTTACAAATCCTGAAAAGGATGGCTTTTTTTTTTTTTTAAACTCCTTTTTTTAATTATCCTTATAAATATGTAATTAAACTTTTTGCAGTCCAGACTTTTCAGTGTCCTGCTGGCACAAAAGGATTAAATATATGAGACCGACTAGGAAGCCATTCTATAAATCAAGGTGATCCTGGCGTGTCTGTTACTGCAGTCCTCTGCTGCCCCAAGGCAAAAAAGCAGTAGGGATTTTATTTTATTTTTTTTCTAATCCTTTCAGTTTCAGTAACTGACAGTATTAGTAACACTGCAGGGGAAAGGGGTGGTTTTGTGGCCATGCTGTGGCCATGCGACCTACGATGCTGCTGCTGCATGAAGGAGGAAAAATATTGGTACAAGTTGCCCAGGGAGGTGGTGGATGCCCCATCCCTGGAGACACCCCAGACCAGGCTGGACGGGGCTCTGAGCAACCTGAGCTGGTGAAGATGTCCCTGCTCATGGCAGGGGTGGCGCTGGATGAGCTTTGAAGGTCCCTTCCAACGCAAACTACTCTGTCATTCTGTGATTCTATGACATGAAGTTGACATTCTATGACAAGTGTTGCCAGAGGGAGGGTGCAGACTCCTCTGACCACCTCACCAGGTACATTTCTGTGTCTGTCGGGTCTTATTTTAGCATCCAGACACAGACATCAACTACAGCATTTACACAGATGTTAATGTGGTCAAATGTCTAGGGTGTAACTCTATTAGAGTTAGCCCCCAATACTCATTTTACAATTAGCAGAGGGAAATAGGCAATTTAAGGATGCCAATCATCTAATACCCTACACCTAAAAAGATGTGTCTAAAATGGTTAAGACTGATTACAGTCGTTAAATTAAAAAATAATTTTTAAAAAGTGTTGTTTCTCTCAATTTGTTTTATAGTGATCCAAAAGTGGTTAGTCCACTGTAACTGTTTGTGCCATAGGCATTTCACGCTCTTGAGGTCTAATTCTTAGTGCTATAATTCACAGCTGATGTGTCAGATGGCTTTCAGACCTTTTTCATTCTGTCTCAGTTGCTTGAATTGTAATCTATGGCAAATCAAGTCTTTCCTTTGACTGTCTCATCTGCTTCATCAGCGGCAGTTATTTATGTTTTCCTGCACCTCCATAGATCCTCTGTGATGCCAACTTGCAGCAGCCGCACATCAGCAGTTCGCTTTGCCTTATCCCTGCTCACATGGGAGATGCCAATTGTGATCTGATACCTGCATTTTCACATTTTTCACGTTGTTCTTCCTCTGAAGCCAAGAGCTGTCTTTCTCAGCGTTACCATAATGTTCATGACTTGTGTGACACTTTTTTTAGGAAGAGCAGAAGGGAACCTTGGAATGGATGTGGAGGATTAATGTGACCCACTGTAGGTGTGCAAACCAGCATCAACATATATTGAGAGGTTGTGAAAACAGTTATGATGTTCCACTCACATGTTTTGCAGCCTATTCTTGTTGGAGACATCCGACTTGAAATACAAACAGCACTACATTGTACAAGACATTTTATTTGTATTTTTTGACTGACTGTAACCGCAAAAACAATGAGTCCCAGTAACACATCAAGCATTTCTTATGGTGGCACCACATCTCAGCTAAGGCTTCTATGCACCACGTTTATCCATTATGCGTAACATATAACGTATATTAATTATGCATAATGTTATAAGAATCCTTGCGATAACATAAGCTTGCAAGCTATTATGAACCATAGCCTTGGGATTATATCATCTTCAGTTGAGTCCAGCTTTGTCCTTCCACATGCTTTCCTTCCAAGGCAATGTCATGTATTTGACATGCATTTCCCCCTGGAGATATGCTGGTCCCCTATGGGAGCATCAGCATATGCTTCAGAAATGCCTTTTCTTAGTTTCCTTGTGTTTGTATGTGCTTGTATGTTTGACTAGCTTTTTATTACTTTGTGACTAACAAGTTAGGAAAGTTCAAGTTACTGACAGTCACCTCTGAGCACAGAGTTGTCTCAAGTACTTAGGAATAAGTGTTTCTGTGTTATATACAGGTTGTTGTAACTTGGTATTCGTTATAAATCTGCCAGGCCTTTTGCAAGCAGCTTGTGCCAGTTTTCCTCTTTCTCTAGTTGAGTTATGTCAACAGGATCCATTATGTTGGAACCAGAGGGAAGCACCTTTTTTCCTGCAGACATCCTCAAGCATTTTTATTCATTAGCATGCACAGGTTTCCTTCGGGTCTGCCTAGCCTGAAGAAAAGAAAGTTAGTTGCAAGATATGAAACCAACTAAGCCAACTTCATCTTTCTGCTGTAGTGCAAAAAATGGCATCTATTGATCAGTCTGGTGCAATAAGTTAAACATTTCACTTCCTGTTCTCCTTTTCTGCTCTCATAAAAGCAATGCAGGAAACATGAAACAGGGACAGAAGGGGGAAAAAACGGTCTTCTTTGTTGCTAGGGTAATATCTCTGACACTCTTACTGTTTAGAAGTACAATCAGAAAGGTAAGAGAGTCAGAAATGAAATAGCCAGTCCAAAGAATGAGCATTCTTTTGAGCAGGGTCAGGAAAGTATTTCCCATTTATTTCTCTGTAGGGCTTTCTACAGTAAGCCTTGACAGCCTGATAAGAATTGATGAAGTAAACCTGTGTCGCCGGACTGATGGAAAAGGTAGGTGGAAGCGTACTCTGAAATTCCACTAAATTGACCTTAAGAGTCATGGCATCTACCTCACACTTGTACAAGTCATTTCAAATGACATCCAAACGGCTAAACAAATATCCCTGCCTTCACAAATAGCTGGGAAGCTCATCTTCAGTATAGTTTATTTACATTTTTCCCGTTTCTGCAGTGACTTGCCTCTTGGTCTTAGAGATAGGATTCGGGCAATTGCTTTATGATATATAAAATGTTCAGTGTCATACATTAAACAGAAAAAGGTTTTGAGGTGCAATGTGCAAAAGACAGCATAAAGGTAAATAACATTTTTTTCTTTATTGCATCGGAAGAAAGCTGCAAGACTCAAGGGGTCAATAAATAGTCCAGGTATAGAAGAAGCACCTAAGGATGTGAAGGCTATAGCAGAAAACACAAATTATTTTTTTGCATCAGTGTTCACCATAACCTTTCTTCACAGGTGAGGAGTCTGAGGAACTGTCTCAAATCTAGTTGTCAAGAGCAGGCATATATACATAAAAAAAAAATATAAAATGAACAATAAAAAATTGCCAGACTCAAGCGATAAAGGGATTCAGATATGATACTGCTGACCTACTGCCCGTGGTTTGTAATCTGTTTCTTAAATCAGCCCAGTTACCAAAGGAACAGAACATGTCAGGTGTTGTTTAAAAGCATTTTGGGGGTTATGTGGAGAAATACAGATGAACCAATCTGTCTGTCATACCAGAAAATTGGTAATAAAACTAGGGCAAGGAATGGTAGTAATCGATGTGTGGAAAAATCTGTTGGGAATAGGTTCTTAATATGGAGATAGCCGTGCTGCACATGTCTGCAAGTGCACTTTGGAGTCCACAAGCAAACAGATAGAGGTGACCTATAACTGGATCATTGCAACACTTTGGACAAATTTCCTCATAAAAGACTCTCAAGGAAACCGAAAGAAGACAAAAAGAGGTAGAAGGTGCCTGAGAATGAGGAAGCAAAGGGCAGGGGCTCACATTCAACTTTCATTATAAAGGAAGACCTGCAAGTGAGTTCCTCAAACGTCTGTTCTGGGACCTATATTGCTTAACATAGACTGGAAAGATCTGGAAAATGTTTGACTAATGAAACATGAGACTGTTACTCATATAGAGAGATATTCATAATAATAATAAGTAAAACTAACAGTTACAAGGCACAAAAGGATCTCACAATATTGACTGACGGGACAAAAAAATTGCAGATAAAAGTCACTGTTGATGAATGTGAAACACTGCAGATGAAACAGAAAATAACTCTAGCTATGCATGTGATACAATGGACTCTAAATTAACTATTACTGCTTAGGATAGTTCTCTGTAAATTCCAGCCCAGCTGTCAAAATGACAAAGAAAATGTTAGAAAATATTAGGAAGGAACAGAAAAAAAATAAACCAACATTGTCATCATGACACTGTAATAATAGGTATTTCTCCCCCACCTTGATGGCTCCGAATGATTGTCTGATGATCTCAGAAAAAGGTACTGTGAAGCTAAAAAGATAATAGAGAAGGGCAGAAATATGGTCAGATGCAAATAACGAGAAAGGAAAACCTAGAATTTTTCAACTTTAATGCAGAGGAGGGATATAGTACGTATTTGACATCACGAACAGCATAAAGAGAATGAGGAAGGAAAAAATATTTGTGGTTCCTGGAAATACAGGAAGTCAGGATTCTCACTGAGGTGGGCTTAAAATGCAAAAAAAAAAAGGAAGCACTTTTTACATACCACCTAATTTGCTGAGAGAATTCCCCACAGCATGGTTTTGTAAAGGCATAGAGAATAATGGGATCAAAAGAAGATTAAAGTCCCTAAGGCACAGGTTACTGGAAGCCATAAGTGGTATATCAAGAGAAAAATTTTCTTCTTTGTCCAGTCAGTCCCCACGTTTTTCTAAGTATCTGTTACTGACCATGACCAGACTGAAAATACTGTCCTGGATGGATATTTGGTGTGATCCTCTTATACTGTTCTTAGAAAGCTATTTCTCTTCACAGGCCAGACTCTATCATCACATGAGGTGCTTCTTTCACACCATAAGAAAAATACCAGGGCATAATCCATCTATGACCTGTACTTTAAGGATCTTCTCACTCTTCCATCCCAAAGCCCATCCTCTTTTAGAGCACATTGTAAAATCAAGCCAGGTGACATAAGGACATGTTACAATGAGCAGGTCTGATATTGGTTTACATTTATTTATACATTTATACATTTAGGATGTACAAACAGAATTACTGTCATGTATCCGCAGTCAGCCTATCTAGTACTTGGCTTGGGCCGTATGGCTACATAAGAGCCAACACTGGCAGCCCCCCTCTAATAGGAAGTCTGAGCGAAGTCCACCATGTCTACCAACTATCTGCAGGTGAACTCAGCCCTCCCTTGTTTGGGAAGGAGGGAGGAAAGACCCTTGTACCTTTATGAAGTTTGAAAATAACATATATTTGCTGAAAAGCCTGTAAGAGACAGCGACCAATAAAAGAGTAAGTCACCTGCCCCTCTGCTGTCTCTCAAGACTCATGAAATTGGCTGTTCAGAGTGAAGGTATCAATAAGCTTTGAATAATGTATGATTATTACCTTGTAGATGTTGTGTTAACTGGTATTTTAAACCAAAATCTGTTTATTATTTAATAGCAAGTTATTAATACCAAGTAGTAGTCTAACTACTGAGCTTTTCCCATCATGAAGCTCTGATTATAATGGCTTACACCTTTGCCAAAATGTAGTGGTCAGTATGGACTTTTTCATGTTGATTTTCTGTCTGTGCATCGTTTTGTACAAAAAAATTTAGTCACGTATGAGAATAAGTCTAAGAAAACTATATTTTTTTTCCCAACCAAACTCTAAAACCCAATAAAACCCAACAACTGGGAGCACAGACTTAAAATAAGGTGAGCAAAAGCCATTGTAAACAATTCAGAAAGTGTATACCTCCTAAATGTGAAAAATCAGGCACTCAGAAGTCACATACACTTTCAGGTTTTAATGCCTATGTCCCATCTGTGAAATGGAAAACCGAAGTACCGGTCCTTTACCTCAGGAATTTAGTAAAGATAAACAAATTAAAAAAAATAATAATAAAAAAATTGCCAGACACTTGAGTGTTTTTCTGGGGAAGAAGTGGACCATTGTCTCTGTAGCTCTGGGTAAGAATAGCGCACATTATACAAGGCAGAGTTACTGAGCAGTGCAGAGACACCAAACTGTTGCCAATGTCCTATTTCTTTAGGGTGCTAAATGTTTCAGGATTTTCTGAAAAAGCATAAAGACAGTATTAAACCAATTAAAGAGTGTATCAACACACGCATGCACAAGGGAGCTGAATTAAGATTCCACTGTCAATGTTAATTCTCATATTTTCTAAATTTGCATTGCTTTGCAACTTTCAGTTATTCTCCTAACCACATTTACTGGTGTGTAATTTAAACAGAATAAGCTGAAGAAAAACATACAGCTCTCTCCGTTTGCCTGTATTTCCCCTCTTTTCTCAAATTAGAGAGGACAACAGTGTTTTGAAAAAAAGAAAAAAGAAAAAATGAAAAAAAGGCATTCAAGAAAAGGCTTTAAAACAACCCGAGTGCTATTTTTGTCATCATCTGCTCAATTATATTTTGTGCTGGTAGCAGTTTTCCAAGCACAGGTATGTCTTCCTTGTTGGAAAATGTTTTGCCTTTGTTAAGGGAAAGTCAAGATCCTTAACTTGCAAAAGGCTTTTTTTTTTCTTCCTTTTTTTTTTTTTTCCCAGTCTCATTTCCAGGAACTTCATTCCTTTTATTTAAGCTTTCTAACTCTGAGCTCACTGTTCTTTTCAGGAGTTCTAGTAAAATTAAATGGTTGGAAAAAAGAAAAAAACAAAAATACCACTAACAAAAATTCCAGCCAAGACAAAATCCAGAATATCTTTCAGCAGACAAACACAATAAACTTCCTGTTTATAAATTTAGCCATTCATTTTTAACTAGTGGCAAAGCAGAATCTCAGCAGGACATTTAGACAGTAGTATATCCAGATGGATTCTCAGTGTGAAGGAAGTCTGAAATACACTCACTGACATAATAAAAACAGGGTTTTCAGGCTTGCAAAGCAGTGGCACCGGGGCTGTGAGTAAATTTATTTCACGGGAAGCCTGTATCTTGAGCTAATGGGAAAATGTAGATCTTTTGCCTTGCTCGGTATGTAGTAAGTCATAGATATGATAGGATTATAAAGGAAATGGATCTGTGTGGCACAGCCCCTGACAGCACTGAGCTACATTTCTTGGCCCGTGCCCTAATTCAGAGTCACAAGCAATCCTTTCTATCAGCCAGTCAATGCCTTAAGTGCCTCACAGCTTGACTGTGTCGCATAACCTCCCAGGGGCAAAGCAAACTTGTCAATAATTCCTAAGCACCTTAAACAAAATATGTAAATGCAGCAGTTCCTACAAAGAAGAGAGATGGGGGAAGGGAGCGCATTTCAAAAGCGAAGAAATGTCATTAGGGGATTTTCAGGGGTGGGGGGGAAAGGAGCGGTTTGAAGAAGCCAGAATGCTAGCAGCTGAAATACTAATAAAGATAATAACAATGCGTAGAAATGTAAAGGTGACTTAAGTCAAAAGCAAAATGTGTTAGGTGATTCCGGTGTCTTGTACCCAATTACTCACATGCTAGGAAAAAGAGGTAGCAGTCAGGATTTTGTGGAATGAGGTCATCTGCACATATTAATTTAAAGAATACGACAGAGACTGCAATGTGCTCCTGTGCCATGCATGCCCTGTCCCCTTACGAGGAAGAACTCTGCTCCTTCTGGGAAAGGCTAATCTCAGAAGACAAATATCACCTCCTATATCACAAATTTAGGGGAGGATGGAGTGGAAAGATGCAGTCTGACGGTAGAACATGGCTCTAGAGTAACGAGCAATGGAAATCAGAGGTGGTTCAATGTGTGCTGCACGCCCCAGGCACACAGCAGGCAAAGTCTGAGTGATGCTTATCCCATCACCTGCATAAACCACAGCAGGATTTTGGCCAGGGAAGGGTCGTGGGGTGCAAGTGGAGTGTGTACACTTGTATGTCTGACAAGGACCTGGAGGGACCTTTGCTTGTTCATGTCATTTTATGATGGACCCCTACTTGGATGACAGCTCGGTGTCATGTGTGTCCCCAGCAGTATGTTGAGAACCTGATTTCTGAGTAGGAAGCAGAGTTAGAAAGTGCGCATCTAGTTCCCACAGTGAAGCCAGACCCTTTTGCCTGTTGTAGCTGAAGAAGATGAACAACAGTTGACATTTGTTTCTGTGGAAAGAGGTCTCTTTGCTGAGAAGTGACAAGGAATCCTTGGGGTTAACTGGAGACATGGCCAACAGGTAGGAGCAGGCAGCCAACTGTCTAAAGAGTAAAAGGAAGGAAGGTGAGAAAGGCAGAGGGAAAATGTTCGAAGGAAATGAGAAAGTTGGCAGGAGAAAGGGATGCTGAGGAGAAGGGGTAGGTAGAGGCACTGATGGTCATGGGAGGTGGAGGCAGAAGGGAGGATGCCGCTGCATGTACGCAGAGTGGAATGCAGTCTTCCTTCCATGTGCCATACCACACTGTGGGAAGCCCAGGGTTTTGTTGTGTTGAGCCTTGTAGTCAGAGTTTCCACTGTCTTTGTGGCTGAGAAAGGCTCGGGCTGCCCAAGAAATGCCTGAACACATCATGGTGCATTTTCCATGTTAGCACTAGCTCAATATCCCTTCAGTGAGCTAAAAACATCGTCACTGGACATCTGACAGGACATAACAATGTCGCCGAAGTCCCAATGGGTGCCACATGCATCAGCCATAAAAGGGTAAGCATTGTTGATAGTAATGTACGTGGGGACTTCTTGCACTATGTGTATTGACTTAAAATCTCTTCAAAACCACTTAACAATAGGAAAAGAAAACATTCCATTTTGATTACGAGCTTCGTGATGAAGTAGATCAAATATCAGTGTTGTTAAGAGAGAGGCAAGTGCATACTTGTTCCAGGAAAAACTCACTAGATTGTCACTTCTTGGTACAGTGCATCATTTTCCATGGTGATCCATGAAGCCTTTGAGTATGACAGAGTGACACCCCTTACACTTTTCACAGCTGTGGATCTCTCCTAAGAATTACCAGATGGGGAGAAATGTCCCTCTGAAAGACCTTTGCCTTTGGGCTCTTTTTTTGGTATATGTCAGTGTCATCTACAACTAGCAGTTAGGGACTAGCCAGATAGTGCGGGGCTTTGGTAGATCTCTGCATCAGCCACTATGATCTTTTGCCTTTGTATCTCCAAAGATGGAGACTGCCATGGCCATAGTGTTGTGAAGACATCTCTGTGTCTATCTCAAAAAAGACCCCTGTGGCTACACAAAAATGGGAGTATAGCCCTGCTGTTCCATCCAGCTGTTGTTTTGCACCCTGAGATGGGCGGACTCCCAGAAGAACATTATATCATCTCTAGGTGCTGCTGATGTGTGCCCCAAACCACTGAGATGTGCCAGGCTTAGTATCATGGTGATGACCACAGCTGTTAGTTAGGGAAAGCTGCTGCAGAGTAGGATTATGCCCAGTCACACACAAAGGAAGCAGCTGCAGAGCTGTTGGAAATCAGGTAGCAGGGAGCTATTTGCTAGAAAAAATTCATTGATCCATGGCCCTATTCCCTGTCCATTTCTGTAAGGTCCCCAGAAAAGGAGGAAAGATCATAAGCTTCATGAATTATTCAGGTAGGCTGGGCCCAATCCATAGATCACTCACGGGCTGTATGTGCACACCTGCAATTTTTCTAAAGCATCACTTTAGGCTTTAATCTGCAAATAACTTGAGCGTGTCCCAAAACAACTGCTTATAGCAATTTAGGGTACCCTACAAAGTATTTTGCTGGAACAATATGTTGCCATCAAACGTAAAATTGGAAATTTCCCACGTGAATCTTGAAGCTCATGCTAAAATTCCATGTAAGAAAAAGATATGCATCTGTTTATTTGTGATGGTAAGACTGTTAATTAATCACATTCATGAATTTTATAAAAACAAATTCTTCTGCTCATCAAAGCTTTCTACGAACTCAATTTGGTGTGATGTGGGAACTCGATTTGAAAGGAATCTATCTTTTAACTGCCTCTAGCTATTATCCCACTAACAGATAATTCACAAAGGCAAAAATATTCATATTTCAGAAACTTTTAATGCTGCTTTAATATCTTTGAGTCAGAGGCAGAAAATTAATAAATAAATAAATTTAATACTAAGGCTCCTCTGGATTCAGGTCAAAAACACTGGGGGCTGCTGATTGTTCTCTCAAAACTGTCCCCAGCAAAGCTTATAAGCCTGATTGCTAGTGTCTAACCATGAGTATATCTACAACCAAACGTAGCGTAATGTTCACAATCTAGCCTCAAGTGAGTAATTTGCCTAGTAACACCCAAACACAGCTTGGCACAGAGCTTCACTGAGGTCTTTGGCTTGTTCTGCATTGTGCCACTCCGTGTCCCTGTCTATCTTAACATCCGATTGTCTGAAAACACAAGCTCAGTATGGGACTGCATCTTCACAACACCTTCTGGATGAAGCATATGCTATCCCAAAAGGGTTTTGAGGCACAGTTATTTTTCCCCACAAAAATAAAGATTGTTCTGTCAGAGTCATACACGGAAATAAGGTCTCCAAAATCCTGCTTTGGAAAGACTGGGATAAGTTTTCTCACGGCTAAAAGGAGAGTCCATATTGCTAGGAGAACCAGCTGAAGAAGAACACTGGCAGAAAGTGGGACTGAAACCCTTGTGCCTTCCCCAACAGCTTAGTCAGCTGGTCAGTTTTTTTTCCCTGCTTCTCAGTAGCCATAAATCAGGCGTAAATGCAATTAGTAGCAATGTTAGGGACCATTATCAGGTATTGTGCAGCAGCAGACACAGAAAAGGGGGAACCACCAGTGCCAAGGATGCTTCTTGAAACAAAGACATCAATGACCAGGTAATCTCTTTGCCTCCTAGGTGGCCTGCTGCAAATCATACAATAACATCTCAGCCAAACTCCACTTAGTACCTGTGGTGACCAAATTCATACGTAGTGGATTTTATATCCTACCCAACCAAAAAGTTACTTTCATACTCAGTTTGAGCCACGGCTGCTGTGTACAAGGCAATGAAGAGTCAGATCCTTCCTTCTTCTAGTCTTTCCTGGAAATCAGCCTGCAAGACTGGGAAAACAAACGAACAAACAAAAAGTATTCCAGGCCTGTTTGTTAAATTGTGCTATGATTTAAAAGACATGGGACTCATTTCCTATTAATTCCAGTTTATCCAGATGTTACTGTAATGTATCATGTACATTTTAAGCCAATTTACAGTAGGGTAACCCCGAGAGGAACCGGACTCTTTCATTTTGCTCCTGCTCAACTTTGAAGTCCTTACTGAAGCAGTTTAACATGCACATCTTAGCAAATGTCCTTGGCTTCCAAATAAAAAACCCATAAAATTAGCTGAGCAGCTCAACTGAAATGGGTAGATCACAAAAGTAAGCAGATGTTAAATAACTTAACATAAAATATTAAAAAGCAGAACCAGATTTATTTGTCTTATTTCGTTTTACTTTGTCTTAATTCCTCACTGGAACCGGGGCTGCTGAAACAATAGTGGCCCCATGTGAGTTGCTGGATTGCAGCTCCTGACTGCAGCTTTACTGGAGCACTGATGGTGTGCAAGTGTGAACCTGGGCTGGGGGCAAGCCTGAAGGTTGGGGGAAGCATTCAGGTATAGAGAGATGATGGCTTTCTCACTGCTGAATAGTCAGAGGTGAGAAATTCACTGTGTCCCATCTGGAGCTATGATGGAAAGGGAGGTGTTTTATGGGATTTTATGGGCACCCTCTCCATACTGCGCTCAACTAGCAGGAAGCAGCTGCTCGCTGTCTCCCATAGCAGAGAATGAGCAATGAAGCCACATTTAATACCAGTGGTGCCCCACACAGCAGGGCTTAATCTCACCCTCTCTGAAGTCAACCCATCCGCCCTCACTGACTGCTACAGCGCACTCACCTCATGGGGTTTAATTCTCTCTTTAGGTCCACGACCTCGTGTCAACACTCCAGGTGCTGTAAACCTTTGGTTTTCAAACATATATAACCCCAAAGGTAGTTTGCTTTTTCCTTTTGTATCCAGCTTTGTTGCACTCTGGAGTGATCTTTCCCTAGTAACTATTTTTCTTCTGTCTTCCCATATGGGAGAATATAAAGAGAGAACACAAAGAATATAGATTATACAGATAGCATGTATAGAATTTATGTGTTTACCTATATGCAGCTATTTATAAACACATATTTGTATATTTTGTATCTACGGATATACACATATATGCACAAATACAGTCTTTTTCTAGGAGATGTAGAGCATAAGCAAATTTATCAAGCCAGCTGGAAGAGAGAAGGCAGGAGGAGGGTGATACGACACCCTGAGCTGCCTCGGCTCTCCCGCCTGCTCTCAGCCCCCCTGCCCGCTCCCGGCTTTTTGAGGATGCGACAAGTCGCAGTGCCAGAGCGCAGCACCCTCGGAGGGGCGTCCCCCCCCAGCCAACCCCGTCCAATCAGGACGCTGGGGGAGGGATGCTCGGGGCAGGGATGTGGGGTTGCCAGGCGACAGCAGCGTCCCCGTGTCCCGTCCCCCCAACACCTCCCTCCGTGTCCTCCCCCCGGGACCGGACTGTGCCCCTGCCCGCGCTGCCGGCGCCGTTAAACAGCCGCGGGGAGCGCCGCGCCCGCAGCCCCGCAGCATGGGGACAAGCGGCTCGCCTCTGTCCGAGGGCTGCCTGCCACAGCCCTGCTCCCGGCCGTGCCAAGAGCAATAGCCAGCTTCAAAGTTAGAGCTAGGAACGCAGTAAAACGAATAAACGGTAGGAATCGGCCTCAGCCAGCCCCGCCGCCCAGCGCCGGCTGCTGAGCTATCGCCCGCCCCGAGTGCCGGGAGAGGCGGTCTGCACATTGCCAGCCGGCTCTCGCTCCTTGTCTTTGCAACTCTAGGTCGCCTCCTAATTTAAAGCTTTGCACCAAACCCCTTTGCCCGGAAAGGAGAGGAAATCTAGAAAGATGCCAGGCTGCGAAAGGGGACCCCAAGTGACAGAGCTCGTAGCAGGCGCTGCCTGGCCAAGGAGAGCCAAAGTTGCTCAGAGGAACGGGAAGCGGGTGCTCCAGAGAAGAGGGGAAGGGAAGGGGATCATTGCTTGGTGATCGCGGTTTCTCCCTCCCGTTGTCCCCTTCTCCTCCTCTCAGCCTTACCCCTGACCGCTTAAGAGGCCTTGATGAGTTTCCATCGGGATTCGATCCAAGGTGGGGGGGGAGAAAGCGTGACTGTTCCCAGAGGAAGCAGCTCACACAAGTTTGGGGGGTGAGAGTCCCCGGTGGATGTTTAACGAGCACATCGGGAGGCCCGCGATGCCCGGGAGCAGCTGGAGACCCTCGCTGGGACCTGCCTTCATTGCACGGTAAGGAGCTGGGCACTGGCATCCTGCATCCTGGTCCTTGCATCCCACATCCCAGTCCTTGCATCCCTGCATCCCGCATCCCAGCCCTCAGATCCCACACCCTGCGGCATTGATCCCTGCATCCCGGGGTCCCTGCAACCTGCATCCCCCATCCTGCACTCCCGAGGAGATGCAGCCGCTGCCCGGGGGATTGCGGGTTGTGCTGTCGGGGAAAAAGTTTAGAGTGGCGGTTTGCAAAGAGGTTTGCTGACAAGAGTCAGGGGCCAGCAGAAGGGGATGGTGGGTGCATGGATTTTCACACCTGCAGAGGGCAGGTAGAGTGCAGGAGGACCCCCACAGCCAGCAGCTGGGGACGAGCAGGGGTGGGGGGCGGTGAGGAGGGGGCGGGCAGAAAGGGGATGGCTCCCCTAGGGCAAAGCAGCTGTATCCAGATGTTGCCCAGAGGTTCCTGCTCCCGCAGAGGCAGGCTTTGGGGTGAATGGAGGAGAATTTAAGCTTGCCGCCCTCTACCCTTCCTTAAACTGGGGTGGAAAGTGCTAAACCAGCAGCTGGAAGAGCCGTGCTGGGTACCCAGCTCATCTCCCCGGATCTGCTGCTGGGAGAAAGGGGGGAGATGTGGGGATCGTTAAAGAAACTGGAAGTGCTTTGCTCCTCCTGAGGTATCTCCCCTACAGGGACCTGGCTCACTCCAGGATCTTAAAATTGGAAGGCTTCAGAAAGAAAGGAGAAATTAGCAGGGATGATAGAGCCAATGTAAACTCTCCCTCATATTTGCCTGTATATCTGTCTGTCCATGTGAGTATGCACCCAGCTGTATAGGTATATGTGTGTGCTTCTAGAGTTCTTTGTGCTTGTGTATGTGCCTTGCCTGTGTTCCTGTGTCTCTGGGTGTGTATCTCTGTGCTTGTGCTTGCTTGGATGCATATAGATATATTATATATACAGATTTATAGGAATGTGCCTTTATTCCTAAACAGTGTTTATCTTACTCTGTGTGTAGACCTAGAGGTGTGTGAGTACATATCTTTCATTTGTGTGTGTGTCAGGCGCAGATATCTGCTGAGATACACATGTGGGTGTGAGAAAGTGTATCTCTATGCCGGTGTGTATGTAGGATTTGGGGTGTGTGTCAGATTTTGGGGACTTTCCCCCCAGGTTGTCGTAGTGTTTCCATGGATTGCTTTACACATGCATCCCTGTATTTCAGCAGTCTTGATAAAAAACAAGCAATTCTTGAAAAACTAGGCATCTTACCAATACTGCATTGAACTGAACTAAGGATTTGCTGGTAGCTTGTGAGTTCTTAATTTTTTCCTTGGTTTATGTCACATGGTGAAGATTGCCTTAATTAATTTTTGAAATAATTCAGCTTTAAAAAAAATCTCAATTGGAAGACTGAAACAGAACAGCCTATTTCAGCTTGCATAAGTATATGTCTTGGATTGATTAAATATGCATGAAAACAATTTGAAAAACACACAACCCACCTGATCAAATATATCTTTTAGCAAAATGACTTTTCTCATTTTCTTCAAACACATCTAAATCATTATGACTTCCTCCACTGTTGCTTATGTTGTTAAATGCAAGTATTACGAAAAAAAAAAGTAACTTCCCCAGTTACATTGGGGAAAATCACACATTAAGCTACTTTTATTCACAATTAAGGTAACAGGAAAATTGTACTTTCCTAATGTTCACTCTTCAAGGGAAATCAGACATAATCCGTGCAAATCCTTCGTAATAAACTGATTACTTGAAGTGCAGTTCAAGCTAATTTCTCCTCTGCTAGAATATTTGATACTTTAATTTTTCTGGCTTTTTTTTTTTAATAATGATGCTGTCAGCTGCTACTCTCAGTGTTTCTGAACACTTGCATTATATATATATAAAACATAAAACACACTTCAAAATAGAAAATCTACCAATTGCTTTACTGTTCTGTAACTTAAAACCAATCAAAATGGCATTGGTATCAAATACATTAAAACAAGACTTTCGTCCCAGAGCTGAGATGCTTTTCTAATCACTGCTGACGTTTGTCTGGCTTACTTGTGCTGATGACCTACTTATAAGCTCCTACAAATAAAGTTTTCTAGGCAAATGTTGACACCTTGTCTAGGCATAAGATTCTAATTTTATCATTGAAAGAGTGAATATAAAGCAAAATGCAGGGGTAAAGTATCTTTCTGGATTCACTTAATGTTTTTATACTTAATTACATTGTGATGATTCGAAGTCCTAAATCAGACTGGAAAACTGAAAGAAAATAAATACGTTACAAAGAGTCATATCATTCAGTTCAGTGGTCTAGATTTCATAAGTGAAGCTGAATTTGGAGACGAAGAAAGTGTAAGGAGATGTAGTGGCATTTAAAGAAAGAGCTGTTGGGATGTTTTGTGCAAACACAACTCTTCCATGCAAGTGTCCTACAGAATAATAAATTATTCTGAAGTTCACGGAGTCCCATATAGAATGTTTTAAGATCTGAACGACCTGTTTCTCATGTAATTTGTGCTGTGGTCAAATTGCATTTTTACCTTTAAACCTGGTGGGCTAAATTCTCTATTGGTCTACAATAAGGGGGCATAATGAAGTGTATACCCACTGAGAATCCGGTTTAACAGTGTGATGTGAGAATCCAACCTGAAGGTTTCACAGGGTGTGAGATCCTTTCTATGAGGCTGTTGAACTTGCCAACAGTGTCCTGCAGAAGGGACTTCACACTGTTCAGTTTTTGAATTCTGTTTCCAAAGCCATATAGAATGTTTATTGGGATTTCTGCACCTGTTTTCTTCCAGCTTGTGGTACTATAGTTATTGATCAGTTGGTATGTATTTTTCTGGTTGATAAAACGCTAGGTGTGCCATCACTCTCAGGATGCCACAGAACAACAGAGATGTTTGACACACTCCAGGATCAGATAGTATTACTGTTTGTGTGTGAATATGTATAACTACACTAAGCTACATAAGCTTTTGTGAAGAAGATCATGTAGTGTTGACTGGATTTTTTTTCTGCTCGTTGGTATAAAACTGACAGCTAGTTTAAAGCTTAATCAAGAACTTAGCCCAGGTCAGAGAGTTAAAGAGAAAATTGTCTTCTTGCTCTCTAACAGTGTGGAGAATAAGGTTGTGCTTCAATCCCTGTGTGGGTTACATTTGCAATATAGAGGTGTCTACAGCCAACGAGAAGGGGTGACCAGAAGGATGATCAACCACCCTTCCCCTGTACCCAGCCCCTAATGTCCCCAGCACAGCTGTGGTAGACTTGCACTCCAAAGGTGACAGGGAACGAGCATAGTCTTTGACTGGTACCATCTTCCTAAATCTCTGCCTGTGACTCTTCCTGGCTGTGAACTTAATAAGGCAAACTTTCACTGTGATTATTTAGCCCTAAACTGGCAGAAAAATCTGGGACACATTTCATTTTATGAAAATACAGATTGGCTTGAAAATCATGAGTTTATTTTACTGGTAGGAGTAAAACGAGGAAAAAATAGGAATTCCTTCTGGATACAACTGTGTCTGGAGCAGTCTCATTGCAATAGTCAAATATTTCCACTGAGACAGAAACACAGGTCATTGTTAGAACTGGTTTAAGTATTACAGATTAGTCCAATTGGTTCTTTTTTTCAGGTAAACCCAGAATCCAGTGTGTGACCTAAATTAATTTGTTGGCTTATCTATTGTCTTATGAGGGTTTTGGACATTTTATTTCAGGGACGTTCCATTTTTCAAAAATACTGCAAGGAATATATTGTCTTGTTTCTAGCTGTCTTTCCAAAGCAATGCAGTAGATTTTCATAAGGGGTAAATCGTTATGAACATATTAAAGTCAAAAAGAAGATAATTTACTAGAGTTATAGCAAATTACACAAAAACAAGGCTGTGGAACTATATTGCTTTATCTCATATTAGCCTTCTCAAATATAAAATTATGTAGTTGGAACTATTATCATGCTATTGTTCATAGCTATGCTGAGATTATGGGAGCATTTATGTAGTTATCAATTGTACAGCTTATATAGGAACATATAAGCTCCTCATGTAAACCATTACGTTGTCTCAAAAACCTAAGTGGTAGTGTACAGCTTTTCCAAACCTTCTAAGATCCAACTTATCTGCATGCAAAGGTATGATCTTGACTCCAGTTACTGGGGCATCTTTCTTCAAGGTCCTTGAAGTCTAGAAAGTGACTTGACATTGATAGTACTGATATCCCTGACCTTGAAATCCCTTTCCCAGTACATCCAAAGGGATACAGGATGATAGCTAAGTAAATGAACAATGTAATGTATGCATTAAGCAAGGTGTATACAGAGAGACTGTTCGATGGACATTTCATGGGTGAAATGGGAACTTGGAGCAGACTTTTGGTGGATGCTGTGAGACTTGAACCTCTCCAGTAGAAACTTGAATAAAGAAGAAAAAACATGGTNAGGCAAATAGATCCATAGGAGACAAAATGGGAAAAATAAAGAGAAGAAAATAGAAAATAGTTTGATGGGAAAGAAAAGAAAGAGTATTAGACATTCAGATGAGTATTCAAGCTGTAAGAGGCTGGAAGAAAAGTAAATGGAATGGTAACTCAGTTGTAGGATGAAGCCATTATAAAGCAAATGAAGGTGATGAAGAAGACACTCATTAAAAAGATTAGACATTATCTTGTGTTCCAACTAGAAGGGCAAAAATATTGCACATTATAGAAGTGGTAACTGCAAAATTCAGCCAGGTGAAGAACTGCATTCGGCATACTGACTAAGGAAGGGAACAGCATCAGAGATGAGTTAGTAGAGAAAACGTCATAGAGTTGATTTTTTCCATTGTAATTTGAAGTAATAAGGAATATAAAGAAGATAGGTGGAGAGGTGGAATGTAAGAGAATTTTAAAGTTCGTTGCCACCAGGAAGTCTTACTAGGTATCAGCATACAATGAGTACACACCAACATGTTAAGCATATGTTTGAGAAAAGAAGGGAGGGGAAACTGGTAGTCATGAGTGGGCTTTACATAAAATCCAGAGACGGTACAGTAAAAACAAAGGAGGAAGAAGGAGATTGATGGGGGCTCTGAGGAAGTCAATGGAGAGATTGTCAGATTCCAGACAAAAACCAAGCAAGTGCACACAATGAAGAATGAAGTCAGAAGCTCAGTGGGTGACCACAAAGTCAGCAAATTCATAGGTCAGAACTGTATTAGCAGAATTAGTGCGTTAAAAGGAAGGTATTCTTGGGAAGAAGGATGAGTATGTTAGCTTAGAGTACCCCTTAAGGAACAGGGCATCTGCAAGAAGGGATGCTGAGACAGGAAGGTAGAGTATGCAGGTGAGAAAAAACAAGACTGCTCTTGAGGAAATAAGGGGTGCTTGAGGAGAGGACAAAGGGTAGAATAAAACAGGGAAGGACAATGAAAGGGTTGGGACTGAGATGAAATCAGAGGCAAAGCACAGACAAAGGCTGGAAGCAGCGACTGCCAAAAAAAGGAAAGAGAAGCAGAGGGTGTGGGTGGTATAAGGAAGTCACCTCCCACCGGTACAGAGGAGGAGGCTGGGCTTGGGCTAACTGGGAGGAAGGAGCTGAAGGGAACCTGAAAACTGTGAAAAACCTTTAAAACCTTTGTCTGGAAGATGACAGGCTGGTGTAAAACAAGGTTAAAACAAAGTGTGCAGGATATAGTGGCTGAGTGCACCCTCAGCCAAGAAATGTAGTAAGAATCACATATCAGCTTCCATTCCCATGGAAAGCTCCAGTAACGAGGCCACACTCAAATCAGAGACAATTTTTGTGTAAGTTAAACACTGTATCTGAAGAGGTTAACATAACTGCATAATCTAGAGCTTTGAAAAGCCTCAGCCCCCCTGGTTTATGGTGGTTGGTCCTCAAAAGCACGTGTGGTAAGGCTGACTGAGATACTACGATGCAGTTTGTGAAGGATGCTGCAGGCAGTTTATTGAATCTGAGATTTGGCAGTGCTGGGACTCTTCTCTGGAATTAGCCCTTGAAAGAGTCTGGCTGAGATAATCTCCAACAAAGGGCTGCCTGATTGTGTGGTGCAACTCCATAAACCTCTTCCAGCAAAAGTAGTGTGTCAGAAGCCAAATCTAGCACTTTGGGACATCAGTGGTTGGCAGCAGTCGTTGAATACTGTGTAGTCAAACCAATGACCATTACACTGACCCATGTATAGGATAGGACACAATTTGGAAAGGGTTTGAAAATCTTGCAAAACATTGTTTCATCCCTAAATTCCCAAAATTTGTCCCAAAATTTATTAATAAAATTTTTCATTCCTAAAAATCTCCAAATATTGATTAATCGGTGATGGAGCTCCCTGCTCCACCAACATGCAACAGCTGAAACAGGGCTGAAATGGTGTAGGAGCTTCCAGACAACCCCAGTCCTCTGCTACGGGAATAAAGGAATACTGCAGGCTACACACTCTTCTCCTCTCTGGTGAGGAATGGAGCCCTTAGAAAGACAGTCTGTTTTCTCAGGTGCTCCTAGACTGTTCTTGACCTTCCTGACCTTGGCTATCTCATGTAGGGTACACAATTGCAGTTCTTGACCATTTTAATGTACAGCTCACAGCTCTAGGATTGTTGTCTTTTTTTGTATAACATGGCTGTGATTAAGGTCCCTTCAATCCCATACTGGCTCCAGTTTGTATGTGGATGCCTTCCTGATGGGAGACTTGCAGCTGTGCTTTAGTGAACATTTCTACATGCACTTTTTATAGGAGATCTCTGGCTGAGCTGTTTTTTGATCTGGTACTTACTTCCCAGCAATTTCTGTATTGTTCCATAATTATTATGTATTTGTATTATTGTTATTAATCTCATTCACAGGGGTTGCATCATGCAGTAAAGAAATTATTACCAAAACATTATAAGACATTGTTCTGCTGGTGTTTGAAAATGCTACATTACAATTGTGATGCTTAGCATAAATTGGCTGCCCTGCTGTTAAAATCACATAGCCAAACATATCTGATAAAATTTAAGAAGCAAATTTTGGGGATTTTTCCAGAACTCAAAGAATATTTTTCTTTTCCTCACTTCTGTGTATTTTCATCATAAGAGAAAAGAGATAAACAGAGAAAATGACAGAGACATAGAGAAAGATAAAGATATTGTGCTATAAGACATGTAGAGTCCAGTTCTGAGGTGTTAAAAGAGTTCGATGGCTTGGGTCAGCTCACATGGCTAAGAAATGTCAAAAATTGTCTTTATCTTCAAGGATGTTAAAAAAAAATAATGCAAAAATATAATTGGTTTTGTCATGACAAGGCAGTTTTCAAAAGCCTGATTATAATTTTGGTGATATTATATATTTCGTTGAGTGTCACTAGTTGAGAATATGGCCATAGAATTTCTGGCTTTTTATCACAGATTTTTAATGACGTTCTTACTAATGTCCCATCACTCAGAAAAATATCGTCACTGTGTGTCAACTGACACTGAGTTTAGTTCCATTGTAAAAGATTCAAGGTGTTTCACTAGACAACAGATGAAAGATTTTGTTCTTACCTGCTAGCGAGTTTATTTTGACAGTATTTAATTTTTGCCCTTGTAATAAGTGGAAAGAAAAAAAAAAAACACATGGGACATCACTGTAGCAATATTGGATTAAACTTCAGCAAAATTGTGTGAAAATGATACCTTACAATTCTGGTCTGTACAGCACACTATTTGCATAGACATGAGGGTTTATTTTTCCTATTTTGAAATACTTGTCCACAAAATGCTGCCTCAGAATGACATTTTATGAGAAAATTTACAAAGCTTATAGGAATCTTCTTAGCATTTTTTCCCCAAACAGTGTAAGAATGCACTGAAGTTCACCTGGTAAATCTGGCTTGTGACTGTTTTCAGTTTATCCCCTTGGGGTCTCTTGATTGTGTTTGCTCACTTTCTTCCTTAGAACCACCATGGTTTTGGAAGAGCTCTGACAATAACTGACAATGAGATCAACAGACAACGAATTTTCTTGAAAAGGTTCAACCTCATCCTACATGGCACTGATGTACAAGACTGACTTATCAAGGGTAGCAATTGTCTGTGTGGGAATGGTAGATCAACACTGAAATCTGTTTCAGTCAATATTCTCAAATCACCAAGCGCACGCTTCTTCATCTCACCATAATTACAGGATACATTTACCTTGAAATAGAGTGTTTTCTTCATAACCAAGGAATAAGATGTCCGTATTGGGGTCTTGAAAGCAGAACAAAAATGACCACTGTTGCAGCAAAACCAACATGCAGTCCATGCCCTTTTTCATCCATTCACTTGTCAGTGTGGCTGTCAATAAGGATGTATTTACATATAGCTAATCCTGCAGTCGATTCATTAAGATGATTTTATGAGTGAAAAGGGAAGATGACCTAATGGTGTAGCTCCAGGAATACAAATAAAGTAAGATAACTTTCAGGGAATAATAATTTTGCTCTCTGAAGTGTACTTTAAATCTCCAAGAAGAGAATAGCCCTGCTTAAAACAACCTTTTCTTCTTCTCTCAGAAGTGATCTCCGATTAATTGTGCAGTTTAGCTGAACTTCGCTTTCCTTCGTATCCTAGGAGAAAAGCTCTGACAGACTGGGAATTGTAACTTGTTTGTAATGTAAACTCAGTATACTGGTGGTGCTTTTTAACACTCCAGAAACTGTTTGGGAGGAAAAAGAAATAAATAAAAAAGCTTTGATCCTCTAAGCAAGCAAAGAGGGGAGAAGGAGGTTAAAAGAACCATCATTTGTAAAAGGCAGAGAAAGAAAATGTGGGAAAGGTGTCTTTATTTTAACAGTTACAGAGACTATTTGAAAGACTATTGAAATAACAGGCACTTCAACAGCATTAGAGCCCTCCGATGAACGGGAAAGATTGATTTATTTTTTATTGTTTCATTGACATTTTCAAGATTTCTAAGGACTATGAATTGCTCAGTGATCTGACCAAGGTTTTTTCCCAGAAGGAGATATCCAGGATAAAACTTTGAGATTAATGTTAAACCCTCAATATCAAGCACAGATAAACATATTCCTAGTGACATTATTCACTATGAAGAAAGGAAAAAGACTCTAGTCTGGAAGAAACACCAGGACCTGGGAGATGACTTTAAGCCCAGGTTACTTGACCAAAGGGTGAAATGTAAATTGAAGCATCCAGTTGCAGCAGCAGGGAGTGGTGCGAGCCAGCAATGCCCTGTTGTCTGCTTATCTGTGGGAGACATTCCTGCTCCCTGAAATGTCACTGATCCAGGTACTTTGGCCAGTAGGTTGGAAGGTGGAACCACACACTCTTTTCAACAAGTCTGTCCATTCCTCATTAACCAGTTTTAAGGAAGGAAGCAGACAAATAGCTCTGTTTAGACCTAGATACCTTAAATCAATGTTCAGGGAATGTCTACAGAGAATAATAGGGTTTCTTAGTCCGTGTGATATCCTGGAAAGGGCACAAGGTCCCAATTAAAACTTATCCTGAAAGGGTGCAGTATCCATTAGGGTAGAAATGGATACAAGGAGGCCTTTTTTTATGTATGCTTCTTAATTTTCGAAGATTGTACACAATGTTCCATTTTCCTCTATGGAGCACTTATAGTTCCACAGATAATGACACAAGTAAGGACTTCATCTGATCCATCTCCCCCTTCAAAGACAGCATAAGCTATCTCTAAGTCTTTAGTAACTAATACTTGTGGAATGATTCCCTTGAAATCTGCAACAACAGAGATTTCACAGCCTCCTGTAACAGTGCATGCCTGTGCTGCACTGTTCTTATGGACAGAAGGTCTGCAGAATTTTAACTAAATTCCTTTTGTTTTCAACCAAGCCTATCACTCTTGTCCTCTCTGCTATGGAAATGGAAAACAATTTAGAACTTTCCATTGTAGCCTTTTATATAGAAAAGGGATTAGATTTTTGGCTTTTAAACATTCATTTATATAATGATCACCTCAGCCGTCTCCTCTTGACTCCATGAAATAACTGCTTTTCTTTTAGACATGTGCTTTTTTTAGAATCTTGTTATTCTTGCTGTTTTCCTTTGGACCTTCTCCAGTTGTCCATTTGGACTTGTACCCAAAAGATGAGTAAAGACAATGAATGGCTTGACTTCTCTTGTCTTGAATACAACATTCCTCAAAAAAATCCTGTGTGTCATTTCATTGTTCTGTGCTTCAGGCTGCCCTCCAACCAGCATTTTACCCCAAGAGCCCTCAGGAGCCCCACAGAACCATACTGGTGCCCTTGTCCTGTCACCTTCCAGTTTGCCTCACTTTTTCTTGACTGCTCCTGGTCATTTCTAGTTTGCAAACACATGCAACTCCAGCCAAACAATCATCAGCCCTCACATCCACACTCACATTTCAGAAGAATATTTCTTAGGTAGTGTGAATAACTCGTTGTTTCGTCTTTGCCAGAGGGATCTATATGGGCGATGGCTCCTGTTGGTTCAATCATCACTAAACAGAGGGATGCTTAACTGCTGCATTGTCTAGCATGTATCATAGTTAGCAGGAAACATGTTTAACATGTTTAATATGAAGTGCCCATCCACTAACTCCAGGTAGCAGCCTGACTGACCACAAGTCAGAGAAAAGCTCCCTGGGAGCATTTGTAGAAGGGAAGCCTCTGGGCCAACTCCAAGCATAAAATATACCCGTGAATATCACAGACCTGAGTGACAGATCCAAATATGGGATTGGTATTCATTTGGGTACTCTAGCCACAGGTCCATGAAAAGGCAGAAGCTGTTCATGCTTTCAGGATCATAACTGCGGAGCAATGCGTCAGGAAGTCTCGGATGAGAAGTTTGACTTTGCTGCTGGCAAACTCACACAGAGTTCATCTGCATTAAGCCTGATGAATGTGGCATTAGCAAAAATCCAGAATTTCATGCCCCTAGACACAATATCTGCTGCTCTTGTTTAATTTCTCTTCTTTTATTAAGACTCAAAAATTTTCCCTGGCCAGACTAGAACATATTCCAAACTGGCTAGGACATGGATAAAGTCAGAGGGATCTTAATGGAGCTGCCACAGGTACTTGTCCCAAAGTTTCCTTAGAGAACTCTTTGCAGCTGTTCATGAATATGAGAGTAGCAATTCTACCCCCAAAAAAAACCAAAGCCTCAGAAAGGAAGAAAAAAGTAAAAAACATTCACTCAAGAATCTGCAGCAATTCATGGAGCAGCTTAACATCACAACAAAAAAATAAACATTCTTTCTTACCTTCAAACCAGTCAACATAATGTTTTAATACATCTCAGTAAATTAAAACACATACAGTCTATCTCATTAGCTCCCGACCATTAACTTCCAAGCCTTGAATACCCACTGAACAGATAAGCAGCAACTCTGAAGATTTAACTGACCTGACTCTACCAGAGTATGAGCCACCACTATGCATGAGAGCAGTCCCTTTCCTCCACCCCCTGTCTAATTTGGCCACACTGGGCCTGTTATATAAACACTACTTGGATGCACTAAGTGAAGAGGAAGGTGGGTCTCCATGTGAGAGAGAACTTTTTTATGGTCTGGGATGCAAAGACACGGGGGGGGATGTTCAGGAAACCAGTAGCTTGATGCTTTTTCCTTCCATCAGTATTACATGGAATCAGAGTTTAGCAATCACAAATACTCATCTGATTTGTTGTCTCTTGAACCTCCATCACGCAAAGTAAGTTAAGTGCCTAAGATACACTGTCTGATCATGGTCAGCAGCGCCTCGCATTCTAATGCTACTTATTGGATGATCAACAGTCTGTTCCCAGGACCTGTAAAGAGTTATCTCAATTTAATCAACAGTAGTAATCTCAGTCCTTTTTAGAGTGCTGCAATTTTTTTGCAATACGCTTTTTAAAGCACCAAGTAGTAGATGCTCTAGCATGTCTTATTTTTGTCCACTCCTATTTATAATAAGGTTTCCATGTCAATGATTACAATGTAATACTAATATGACTAGTTTCAGAAACAAAAGCACATTTGGAATCATCCATGTTTATCTTTAGAGAGTAAAAGCTGCAAAAATGAAAGGATCGAGGGGGATTAAATATGAGGGTAATTGTTCTTTAGGCAGCCTAAGACCAATTAAGTATGCTAATCCATTTAATATTTTTTCTATTTGTTTCCATTATTGTCCCTGCCAAATTTTTTTGCATGTATTAATTCACCTATGTTTATTTGTTAACAAAGGAATTCACTTGAAATGCAGGTCTTGAATCCTGTAGTCCTTTCTCAAGCAAAACTTGTATGACAGCAGTAGCAGAAAGGCCTCAAGATGTGACTGGAACTCTCTATACTGCTCTTTTCCTAAAATAAAACTTAAACTCTTTCAATAAGATTAATGTGAATGCATTCTCCATCTGTATTGATTCCAAATACTCTTCATGTTTAATTAAGACATATTGTTCTGCAAAATTATGCATAGTCCAATGTGATGTCCTATGAAAGAGGCCCTGATTGTACCTGATCCAAAAGAATTGTTCTAAAATTGATTGCTGATTTCTGAATACTGATGTGTATTAATTTTTACATTATTTTGATGCGTAATTGACCATCTTTTTGCCAGATAAGTAGAGGACAGAGAGTTACTGATAGCTAACTTGATTATCATGTTTTCCAAGTTCCAGAAAGCAATGTTTTTTTTTCAGAGCAGCTACTCTTCAGTATTGCCAGATTCTGATTCAAAAAAAAAAAAACAACAAAAAAACCAAAACAAACCCTTGAAGGAAAGAAGACTCATCATAAAATTATTCACAAAAGTATTACCACAAATATGGGAAGATGAGCAACAGGACAGGTAGCAGTTCAACAGCAATAGATCTACGGAAGGTCAGAAGCGATGCACGACAATACCACAGCATCTGATTGTTGTGAAAAATTGAGATTTCGTATGAGGATTAATAAATAGGAATATTATCTGCAAAATATAGAAAGTAGACATTATTCTGTACTCAAAATTAGTAGGGACACATTTGTAGTATGGTCCCCAGTTTTGAACATTATGTTTTAGGGACATAATAGAAATCGTTGAGAAAGAGTCCAGAGGATATCAACAACAAGAATTAGAGATGTCGAAAAATGGATTTATCACAGGTAAGTAACAAGCTTAAATTGTAACACAGAAGAATAGACCTCAGGAAAAGCTTTTAATGGAAAGGAGAATGAAATAACAGAATAAACTGCTGGGAATTCTAGGAAGTTCCTATCACCAAAGATGTTTAAAAACAAAGTAGCCAAGGCACGAGTTAGGTAAGACATAAGGAAAGTTGATCCTGATTTGGGCAATAGCAAAGGCAGATCAAGATCTTTCAGAATCCCTTCCAACTCTCCTCTTCTCTAAGTGATCTGAACATCACCCAAGGTTCCTACCCCAGCATTGTACAACATAACACTCCGTATTGCAAAGACCTGCTTCCCTAGGAGGCAACTGAGACGTGCCAGCAAAGCGGAGCTTCCACTGCTCCCTTTGTGAAGTGTGGCAGAGGCAGTAAGAGCAGAGACCAACACACTTCTCCTGGGAAAGAGGGGAAAAAAAAGACACATTTCAGGAGGAAACAAAGTTGTCCTGCAAAACATGCAGAAGCAGATCATGTGTGTGCACAGGGAGAGAACGCGTGAAAAGTCTCTGCTTAATTCACGAACAGATTTTTATGGGTGTCTATTCAGTCTCTGTTCTGCTTTAGGAGCAGGAGCATGTGGCATTGTCTTCAGCGCAGATGACAATATAGTCTGTCTTGTAAAGACCATTAGCAGTCATACCTCTTACTGCAGGAACTGTGCAGAAGTATTTGTGTCTATAAAATCCAACATTAAATAAGCTCTAATACTAGGGCATCAGAGAAACAAGAAAGCAAAGAACGACATGGCTTGCACTGTCAACTTCAAAATCTATCTCCATGTTCATAGGCTTTGAGACCCTCATGTGTAGGCAATATGCTATATAAGATTCTAAAGTAATGTATGTTTTTGGAATATTTGCATAAGGAAATGAATGCAGTAAATCTATTGGTGTCGTCAATGCAGAACTACTGTAACTCTAATGCTTTCTGCACTGCAGTGATGATTATGAAACTAGTAGGTATTTTATGTTATTAACGCAAGGCGTCATCTTTAATAAATACTCATAAAACACATTGGCAAAAAAATAAACTGCAGAAACATAAGTAAGAAATTTGTGATATGTTCTCTACCATACGCAAATTTTTAATGCTTTTACCCAGTAATTATTTAGTCAAAAGTATATCTAAAGAAAATCTGAAATAACTGAGAGATTTCAGTTGTTAGAACTGAGGACCCTATCGTCATGTTAATTACTGAAGCAGAGTTAGAGTATATTTTAATAAAAGTGTGAGACAGTATTGAAATTCAGATAACTCCTTGGAGGCTTTATGGCTCATACAAAATGCAAAGAAATTCAGAAAGAGGATTTTTCAAAATTAATAACTCTTTTTTAAAGAGAGAGAAAGAATTATATGTCATCTTCTAAAAGGACATTATGTTTTGTCATGATTTTGTGAAAAAAATGTATTATTCATATCATTGATAGAAAAGATATTTAGCCTAAATTACACTCTTTCCTTTCTACCTTGAAATTTTTCTTCCATTCAAAAACTACTGTATCTTTCGTCATTCAAGGCCACTCTGCATTGACCCTGGAGAATACTGAAATATTCCTTTTATCCATCCTAAATCAGGTGAATAATAAAAAGGCATTGATTTGTCATACAGTGTAAATAGTTCACATATAGATAAAAACGTAATTCAGGATTCAGTGGGTCAAGTCCTAGACTGTGATAAATTAGCAACGAAGTCAACAAAGCTGCTCTGTGTTACACCACCTGGCAATGCTGTTCAATTTGTCAGGTGTACTGCACTTCAATCATTTAACAGCTCCAAGAGATCAATAAGATCTGCGGTTTCAGGTTTTCAAATGTCAGCCTGCTTGCTTCCCGTACGCTTACTCAAAAAGTAGAGAGGACTTTGCAGCAGAATCATTGCATTGCAATAAAGTATTACCTTCAGGAATGCTTGTTAGCCCGACTCAGACTGGACTGACTCTGACTTGGTTGTTTCCAGTGGGAAGCTGCTGATGAGTTGATGGCAGGAGAATATGGGTCATGAACATGTTATCCCAATCCCCCCAACTACAGTAAATCAGTGTAACTGCACTGTTACAAGCTCCAAGGACAGAGACAGCTTGTAAATATGGGAAATATCAGGGTTGCGCAACATATAGAAGTCTGGAAGAGACAACAGGAGGTCATTTGGTCTATCTCCTTCCCAAAGCAGAGTCAGGATTATTTTATCGTTTCTGAAAAAAAAAAACCAAAAACTTTTACTATTTTTTTCTTGAAAACTTCTACTGGTGGACACTCCACAGCTTTCCCAGGCAACATGTAACAGTACCATGTTACCTTTATGACCAGAACTTTTTCCCTAGCATCTAGCCTAAACGTTTGTTTTTGCAGCTGAGTTCACTTCTGCTTTAGCTAATGACTGCAGCCAAAGTTCTCCTTTTGTCCCAATTAATTTCTCACCTCCTGAACCTGATGAAACTTTGCTCACGATCTGGTCTGGCCACATCTGTGATGAACCTGAGATTGATGCTGTGATCTGGAAAACTGTGAGTCTTGAGCCTGCCTGCCTATGATTTCCTAGTCTTCTGGAAGTGGTCCGCTTCTCAGTCTGAGACAGCGTCCAGTCTGCTGAACTGGCCATCAAGCTACTAAACATTTATTGTCATTGGAATGACTCAAAGTAATGCCTACGGAACAACTAGAGTCCTAAGACTTTGTTTTTTTTCTTTGTCACCTATTACAGCGACATTCTGTTACATTTTTTAGGATAAGATATAGAAACCAAGACGTGTTCTAGACTATGCAGTTAACGTGGTGTGTTCCAAAGGAGAACATTTCTTTCTGTTTTCAGCACATCACCATCAGCAGGACAATGTTTCCTTTCTAAGTTGTAGTACCAGATAATCTTCCGCTCCTTAAAGAGATGACTGGCTTCAGTCTGTAAATTGAGAGGTTTTCAAATGGCACTGAGTTCTTGTTGCGTGATGTTTCCAACTAATGATTAACGTGATTCATTGTCATCTCTTATGCTCATTAAAGAAAATATTTAGATTCTATTAAAGGACTCAGTATTCGTAATGGAAATAATTTTATTTTAAAAGAAAATAGAATGTAAGTAAAAGAAAGAGCTGTTGCTGGTGAAAAGGTGTTGATGAAAAAGGTATTGAGAATGGCAGAAATGTTTATTTTTTTTCCTGAGAATTTTTTCTCTATCAATGGACTATTCTGCTATGATCAAGAAAACCTCCCAGATTGACTCAGATGGTTTAAGAGTCATTGTGCTTCCTAAATCGATTATTGAAAAGGAAACAAATAAGTTCAAAATCTTTCCTGAATAAACAGTTACTGGTGGCACTTCATCCTCCTTGTTCGTTGTTCTTCACTAGGTCTTGGTCTTCTCTATTAAAGCTACCTGGAGGCAGCAGCCTTGGCTAAACCTCAGTCAGGTGGATGTTTCTTCACCAAAGAGATTCACTACAGTATTTTCCTGGCCCATCTTCAGCCTTCACTTTGTGCCAGGGCCACTTCCGCTCTTCTGCGGAGAGGGAGGGAAGGACTTTTGCACTGTCTGGTGGCCAGAGGTAGGCGCAGACTTTTCCATGCCCGTTGTGCTCGTTGCTGACTGTCCACCACGCTCCAGGGTCTTCCTCTCCTTGTCTGATCCTCCTGTTTCACTGCAGAACCCAGCCACACAGCTTAATGACATCCTTCAGATGCTTCCAAGATGCTCTCTTCCTTCTACGAAGTTGCTTTCTGCCTCCTTCATCTTCAGGAGCCGGTCCTCTCTAGCTTCTAACACACTTTCTGACTTTTTCAGAATGCCAGCAGAGAATACCTGAAATTATAAAACGGGCTTATTTTCTTAGCTCAGGCATATACGTCTAGAGTAAAACTACAATGCTCCCGAGGGCCTTTGAGCCCGTAGAGAGTACAAGAATATCCGGATCTGTGCCTGACACATAGACAGTTGTTTCCTCCCTCTTGCCCACAAGCCTCCTGCTGCCTGCAGTGCTGGGAACCTCGTGGCCTGAGCCCTTGGGGTCATGTGTGACTCCAGCCCAACCAAGTGTGAGGGCAGCAACTGTAAAGGCTCAGCTGATTGCACAACTATGCTAATTGTTTTGCATTTAGGTCTGAACTTCACATCATTTAGTCTCTCGAATAAGCCCTTGCAGTTAACCAAATCATTGCATTTCGTCTCAGACACTTCTGGCTTACATCACATTAAAACGTCTTCTAAGAAAACAAGAAGTCGTTTCCACTTCTAATCAAATATATGGATTTATAGTGAAGCCTTCTTCTTGTGACTAGTACCGACAGTAAAGGTAATGCTTATTTTGCCTCATATCCCTCATAAAGAACAAAACTGACTTGAATCCCAGTCAGATATCTGGAAGAATAAACAGTCTCTCTCCAATTCCTTTTCTGAGAGATCATTTCTCTTTTTACAGGTCAGAAAGAAGTTGTAGACTTTGTGAGAAAACAAAACCACAAAAAAATGGAGTGTAAATCAGTACATTTTTTACCACTTCTGTGACTTCTTTGGTCATTTCAATACACAACCTCATTCTTTTTCCTTTGTTCAAAACAAGGAAAAGAAACATCTAAGGGTGGGATTTATCTCAGCAGACATACCATGAAAACAGAGACAGCCACAGCGAGGTCTACATCTATAGAAAATCTTATTTCATGATAAAAAGAAAAATAACGTCTTCAAGGAGTGATTCAACTGACCTGTTTTAGACATCTACTATAGGTAGAGAGAAATCATACGAAATAAAAAGTTTTGTTTCATTTTGTTTCGTTCTGGTTTTCTATAAACTGACTATAAAGGAACCTTCAAATAACCAGATTACATGCAGGAACATATAATCTGGCTATTTGCTTAGAAGGATCTCACCTAAATGTCTAAGGTAGGACTCCAGCAGACCAGACTCAGTTTCATAGTTGTTTCTTGCACGATTGAAATTTTAGTCGTAATTTTAGTCAGAGCCTGCTCTGTGGCTGACCTCAAACAAAATGCCGTGTCAGCAAGAAAGGAAAACCAGGTGTTGCTGTTTTTTCTCTTGTCTTTGCCAGGTTGTCCTCCATCATTTATTTGCACAAGAGTCTGCTCTGCACCTCTTCCAAAAAGGAAATCTCTGTGCAACACAAGATCCTCAGGAGGAGGAAGGAAAAATCTGTCTGAGACCCTACGATACCTTCTTTATTATTTGGAGATAAGTTTATCTTGCAAGGGTAATTTTCTCTCCCAGAATTCAGAGTTTGCCTTTCCACTGAGATTTAACTTTTCTACCACACGCAAAAGCAACAAATTACTTATGCTGATGGGGTTTTTTTGCCATCTTAAACCTTTAGAGATTCAAAGTTTCTAAAAACTTCTCATCAAAGGACATTACGGAAAGGATCACTCCATATATGTATACTGTTATACATATGCTTCCCTAAATGTACACTGATGACCTCTGTCAGAGACTGAATATTGAGAGACATGGGCTACAGGAGACCTTTGCTTCAACCTAGTGGAAAGGTTCTTAAGTTCTTGGTGCTAAACTGTTAGACTTGAAGTGGGAATTAATCCAGGGAAGTCCTTTTGTTTGCTTTATATCAGTGATCAACCTGGAAGGTCACTGTGGTCCCTATGCCTTCAAAGTCAGTAGATCTGTGAATTAACTATTCACAATCTTTGAGGATCACAGAATCATAGAATCGTAGAATGTCCTGAACTGAAATAGATCCACAAGGATCATGGAGTCCAACTCCTGTCCCGGCACAAGACAACCCCACAGTTCACACCATGTGTCTGAGGGTGTTTTCCCATCTCTTCTTGAACACTGTCAGGCTTGGGGCTGTGACACCTCCCTGGGGAGCCTGTTCCAGTGCTTCACAATGACAAATTAAAGCTGCACTAAAGTGAGGAAAAAAATACTATTAGAAAACCTGGCAAGCATTCAAGCCTAGGCTCACCGTTCATCTTGATCTTGTTGATTTGAAAGATTTGCATTCCAGACTTTTCTGAAAATATTAAGTTGTTCTTCCAATCATCTCATGGTGTCAATACTTTGGTCCAATATTAAACTATTCAAATATGCAAACTCTTCTCAGTTTATATACCGTGCATATGTGATAACTTACATCTTCATTATAATAAGGACTGAACCATCAATTTCCTAAGCCAAAAACATAACATTCTTAAACTAAAACACAGTTTCCTGCTCGTAAAGCTGAATTAGACTCAGATCTTCTGCGGTTTGACTGTGGAGGAGGTTATGCTGCACAAATTAAAGCAAATATACTTCCTTCCAAGTGATGCTGTCAGAAAGTGACTTCTGCTAGACTCAAGGTTTTCATGTAGAGGCGTTTTCAAGTATCATAAATACCTGTTCCTCCTCTTCGAGTCAAGAGTTCCTGAGACCTTGGGTCCCCTGATTTCCATTTTGAGCACAGATTCCCTGACAGGGTTCACCAGAGTTTAGTTTAGTTTAAATTCAGTGACTGTTGGGTTATTTTTTTTTCTTTCTTTAGCCTTTGCTGTCTGCTGTTAAAAGCTGTCATACACTTGAAGGTCTCTGATAAAAGCCTAGACTTTGCCCCTTCTGCATAAAACAGTGTGAATCTGAGTCGTATAGCCCCCAGGAGTGGGTTCTCATGAGTTCCCTCGTGTACTCTTTTCTCCTCCTCAAAGTTACCTTTTATTCCTCCTCCCATGCTGCACTTTTCAGTGTCTCTCATTCTGAGGTTGGCTCAAATAGATCTAGGGGAAGTCTTTCCTTGGGCCATCAAAGCTTCCTGGAGATTCCCGCATACAGTAATCTTGCAAAGATTTCCCCGTCTGCTCAGTTTTCTGCTTTCTAGCTAATTCAAATGATTTTAAGCCCCCAAAGACAAAACTATTAACACAATCAAGACAAGGCCATCCATCATCTGTTAGATGGGTCTTCACCACAATCAGAAGTAGAATCATTTCTCTGGTATGATTTGGGTTAATATGGTTGATTCCTTTATATATTCAATTTGTTCTACTTATTAGTTCAAGAAGGTCCTTTTGACTTTGAGTGGCACAACCTGGTAATAGCAGCAATCACAAGTACATTCCTGTGCTGAACCTCAAGAGGATGCACCTTCTACATCGCTCAGTCCTTTTAGCCAGGGTTGCATTTATGCTTTGGGGTTCAGGGATTTGGGGATTTTTTTCCTCTTTTCACCACTTTATCTTCCTGTTTTGCATCAAGTGTCTACAGTACCCTCCCTCCACACCCTTCCATCAGCGTCTGCTAAGGTGACAGAGGATTACTCACAACACAGGCAGTCACTGGAACTGCTCTGGGACCACATACAGACCTGCCCAACCAGTGCTGGTCCCCAGTACTGACCTTTCAGGATGACGCTGTTGCACTGGTGGGTTTTTTTATTATTGTTATTTGGTTTTCCTTCTCTAGGACTGAATTACAAAAATTGGAATTTAGTGTTGGCAAATTCCTGTTGTGTTTTGGAATGCCCATTTTTGCTAATGTCTTTAAAGCTGAAAACATCTCTCCAGCATGAAATGAAGGATCTCCACTGATTTTCAGTGAGTAACTTTTGAATTACAATGCCATAACTATCAGGGAAACAGACCAAGTTATCCTTTTGCAGGATTTGAATTCACAAATCCACCAGTACTTTCTTGTGGTCATAGATGCAGCTAAATAGACTAAAGAGACTGTTTTCCTAGTTAAACCTTTGTTTATGGCTCATCAGGCTGTGTATTTACTGCTTAAATCAGCCACAATATACTTACAGGACAAGGAAACAACTCTCCTTATGACTCATATATTACTAGGTCCAAACTGTTCTTAAACTGCTCCAGTCCAAAGTTAACATATTTTTTAAATAAATCCCAACTGTCGATGGATGACTAGAGGTACAGAACTCATGTCTAAAAATTATTCAGTTTTAATGTCATGTTGTGTTAAAAAAAAAAGTGTGATATTAGGCTAGACATTTCATAATACTGGACATCTGTCTTTGACAAATATGTCATATTCAAGCAAAACAGCTCTAGGAGAATATTAAGGATGTTACTGATCTTTTTAAAAAGAGAAGAGCACAATGAATTGAAAGAGTTAAGGCCATGTTGTCCACAAATACAGATGGACAAGCAGGTAAAGATTATTAAGATGGCATCAAAGACCCTAATTCCATAAGTTTTATCTGTAGCTTGTATCGTGCACCTGAGTTCTGTGACTTCAATGCCCCCTCCACAATTTACTCTAAGATGTGGATTTTGCATAATTGTTCCAGCAGATCATGGGTTTTATCTGGCCATTTAACATTCTTTTTCCTGCATGATTTTTCGGTTTGGTTTGGTTCAGTTCTGAGAGTTGAGAAATGCCATACGTATTAAGCAGAGCAGACAACCTTTGATCTCCAATCCACCTGCTAATTCTCCATTGGATACTCAGCATAAATTCCTTGCAGAGATCTGCCACAGAAACGAATAGCAGCTCAACATGCAGCAAGCGAGGAATACAGACAATGCTGAGGACAAAGCTGGCTGTTGTTTGCTGCTGACAGGCTATTTTTAGCTCACAGACTGTTATTCCACTGAGTAAACTCAAGTCAGGTAAAAGAAAATGCACTTTGCAGGCTCATCTGCATAGAACGCTGGATCAATCAGAATTCTCAATACGTTTAATGCACTCATATTTTTAACACTTGGCTGGTGATGTTGCGTCTGGCAGATTGCTGTGGCAAATCCAGTAGAAATTCTTCTATAGACCAGTCATCCTGCTTTATAATTAAATAAAAAATAATAAATAATTAAAAATTACATTGTACTATAAAACATGCCATGATCATCTAAAAACAGCTAGCTAGCGACTTGCAGAGGGCCATGCTACTTTTATATTGTTGAAACAAAAATGGTAACCAGCACTTTCCCTTTCCTAACTGTCTTTTACTGGCCCCCTGGCTTCTTTACCCTGTCATGAAGGGTGATGATAAGAGTTCAGGTCTCCCATTTCTCAGAGCAAAGGGTCATGACTCACACACCAGGTTGGAGATTTAGGCCACAGTCTAAATCTCAAATTCCCAGTGATCAATTTAGCAGGTCTGACTTCAGTTCAGCACTTTCTGTGCTACTTTCTTTGGGCGATGACAGTGTCATCATCGTTGACAGTGTCAGTGACTGTTGCCATCTAGCTTCTGCGCATTTCAGTATTTCTTGATACAAGTGTAGGTGGTCCTCCATTAGCCAGGGTGCTTTCATTAAAAAAAAAAGGTCATGGGAATCTTGATCCTTTTTCTCTTGTGTCGAGTTAAAAATATTCTTTTTGTATGAGTGGTTTTCACTCTTTTTTCATTGCTAAACCCTTCTTATTTTGCCCTGTGGATGCAGATTCTGCTGTAAGTACATTGTCATTAGGGTTGTTTTTCTCAGAAAAGTAGATAAGCATGGATATCAGGAAATAAAACCCAAAGGTAGAAAACTGCAAATTTACTTTTACTGGTAAATAGCATTTTTTAAAAAAATCAAAATCCTTACCTTAAAAGCAGCCTCTGGGCTACCAGATCACACACTGAAAAACAGTGTTTCAGCCAGATTTTTGGCCAACGCTTTGGAAGAGCAGATAATTATATGGATTAAGTTTTTCTTCACTTAAGTGCTTTTACACAGTACTTTCTTCTACATTATCCCATTAAAGTGGGATTTTGCACTCTTGGTTCCCTAAGAACACACCTCTAACCCAAGGATTTACCCAATCCATCTTTATGCTATCATTCCCAAAAACTTTGTGTTGAAATATATCAGTAGAAACATATCTCACCACGACAACAAACCCTACCTGTGTTCTCAGTTCAGCAGGTGGCTCTCATCGTTTTCCTCTCACACTGGAAACTACATCTCCACAATGCCTGCATCCTGACGTGTAAAGTATTCTGGTTTTTGATTACTTGGCAGGATGCCCTATGCATTTGTCCAGCTGATGCTCCGAAGATGATGTTCAGTTCTCATTCTGTTGGTTTGTTACTGGACAAAGTGATGCAGATTTCCCTTTTCACATCAGTGTGATTATTTCCCACATCACTTCTTGTCAGCCCTTTTCAACCTGTAAAGCAGAATGATGAACTGTTCATGAGAGGGCAAGGTTTCTCCAGTTCGTTTGCCTGCTTGAAGATTTGCTGCAGTTATTCTCAAACCCCTCTGTGATATTAGCTCACACAGGTAACTCCCCCTTAGGCTCACACAAAATGTTTACAAAGATGATATATAGGTTGTTCAGCATCCTGAGCATCTGGTACAAACGTGTAGCTCTGCTTCCAACACCTCACATCTGAAAGAGACTTTCCAGTGCATCTAACAAAATCCATGAGTTGCCTCTATGTTATTAAGCAAATAGAAATGGTCTTAGCTCTTTTTCAGGACGCTGGAAACCACAAACAGTTCTGCTAATCCTTGTCATTCCATAGCAACCTTAGGCCATTTTTTAAAATGTTTTCAAGAAGAAGGAAGCACCCAAGTGTAGCTGTTGGAAGGATTGGACATCTCGTCTTCGTAAGAGTAGATTAATGAATCCAGTTAAGGGAGAGCCGAAGTCTTCAGCTTTCTCCTTTTTAAGCATTTTTTGGGTTGGGGTGAAACTGTCTCCTTTGAGGTCTCTGCCACTGTAATGGTGAGAGAGAGAACTCTGTTGATATACATGGCTGGGATCCAGTCCGTTGGATGATTAAAATTAAATAGGATTAAATTCACCCATTTTGCTTATTTTTTCACCTATTGTAACAACTGGGAATAATTTGCTGAACCTTCTTTCTTCTTGATAGTAGTTTGGAGGCATGAATTTTTTATCACTTTTAAGTTTCAGATTTTTTAGCACAAAGTACAATGTATATTGCCAGTGGAAATATTATGATCTAGTAGGGCCTACACCACATGCTTCAGTTGTTTTTATATCCACTATTGCTGTGCCATCTTAATGTAATTTTCCACAGACTCCTGTGTTATTAACCTGCATTCATCATTTATATACCTCTCCCGAGGCTTGTTGTAAGACTCTATAGAAGAAGATAAACAAATTACTGAAACAGGAATTAATTGTTGCCTCATTGGAGCACCCCAATCAAGGGATTTTAGGATCATTGGTTGGAGTGAAGCAGTCTGTAGACCATGCCGATAGGAATGGTAAGAAGACGGGTTGAACAGAACAGGAGAAAACAATAAACAAGAAAACACACAGACTAGGGCAGATATAAAAATGGAAGCCACGGAAAGTGATAAAATGACTGTAGGCCTCCAAGGAATAAGGCTTTGCAAGACAGATGTTAATTACTCCTTCCAGCAAGGTTTGCTCCCCATTGCTCACGCAGCCTTTTCTTCAGGCCGTGTCACCTCTGTCGAGCTCATTAGACAGTTCTGCTTCCTCTTTCTCTTTATTTCCCTGCCCATTTAGGAGCAGGCACAGAAATCTCCGTTCCCTCCAAAGGGACAGGGGTCAAAGTGGCTCGACCCTTCTTGGCAGACCCTTGCTGGCCTCTGGTTCTGGCTCCATCTCCACCCCAGGACATCTGCCCAAGGCTTGGCAGCACAGGCCTGGAGGAGGGCAAGGGGAGCGTGGGGAAAAGGAAGAAGAACCACAGGGTTGAAAAGGAAGATGGTGTTAAAAGAACAGTAGAGAGAGGAGGAAGGAGGTACCATAGGGTGAAGTGAGTTCAGAGAAACGTGAAGGCACGTCAAAATGACTGTGCATATTAAAGAAGCATATGGTGCCTTGAACCACAGGGGACATATGTTGTGCTACAGTGGGTAACGACAAAGAGTAACAGACTGTACCTTTCCCTGTAAATCTTGTGATTGAACTGGATAAATTAAGATAGAGGGGAGATGAGAAACTGGCCCAGTGACCAGCAGGAACTCTGCATCAGAGCTACTGACAGCACTCAAGCTCAAACGCTGCTGCCCTCCAGGAGCACAGCAAAACAGAGGAAAACCAGGGAAAATAAGGGACAGAAAACCTTGATAAGGCGAAGTGTATGAAAAGGGCAAGGGAAGGATGCAAAGTTTGGCTCCAGAGAGAGTCAGGTTTGCTAGCCTGACCTCAAGTGTACACAGAGCCCATGAGAGAGTGAGAGCATGACCGAGCCCTTTGCTTGCAGCAAAAATAGCAATTGTGAAAGAAATGTGAAAGAGGCAGGCAGACACAAAAGAGAAGAAAGCTGGGGAAGAAAGGAAAAGAACATGAAAACACTATCCTCAAAAGTAAGGCAGACATGCCAGCCATATTAATTTCCAGTGCAAATGCCCTTCCTCCACTGCAGCTCAATGAGGGATTTGATCACAGTTAAGTCTGTGGGTTTTTAATAACAAAAAAAGCCAATACCAAGAAATAAAAGTCAAAGGCTCAGTTTAATTCTGCAAGAGGAACATAAGGCAAAGCTTTGCATGGAGGTGAACGTGTTCTTGTCTGTCTAAGAAAGAGATTTGTGGGTGGTTTCAAACAATTTTAGTGGTGGAGCTGATAATCCTAAAAAACAATCTCTCCTGTTATGTTCTCTGGTTATTTTTTAGCCACAGCTATCAATCACGCTGTTCTTCAAAGAAGGCAAGTGTCAGTACCTCTGCTCTGTAGAGGCAGCACAGAGATGGGAAATGACTTGCCCATAGGTAGCCAGGATCAGTAAGGACCCCATTAACAGGGTCCCAGCCTGGCCCACACCTCCCTCGTGTCCCCTCTTCAAGGGCTGGGGGCTCTGGTGTTGATCTGCTGGTGTGACAGTCAGAAAAAGGCCCACACCCTGCTCAAAACCACAGGGTAGATTTCCATTTGCCTTGGCTGCTGGGTGGCCGAAGGAAAGTGGTCATTTCTACGCCAGCAAGCTGAAGTAGATTATGGGAATCTACACTGGACACACACACTGGGAGAACTGCCTGCACAGGTGGAATGCAGGTTTTTTTGGCTTGATTATAGTCATTCAGATTGGGAGGGAGCATTTTATGCTTTGGACAACGATATCTGAAGCCTGAAGTAGGTACCTCTCAGTTCAATTTTTGTCATGTATATAGAAATTAAATCTGCACAAAATAGCAGCCACAACAATAACTGGAAATTAGGCACATGTTTCCCCCACTTGTAAAAACATAAACTCTGTAAATTCTCTTGTACCTTCCCCTGCAGCATCTGGTGCTGGCCACTCTCTGACACAAGATGCTGGACTAGATCGAATTTGGGTCCAGTCCAGCCTACAAATGTTCCTAAATAAGCTGTGAGGTATTTTCACATTCTGCTTCTCAGCCTGTATAGAGAATCCCAAATAAAGCATAATCTTCTCCTTTGAGAAATCTCACATTACATACTTTCTTATATTCTGACGCAAAATTCTTTTCAATGCTCTCTTCAAAGCACTTGTACTCCCGACAATGGTTTTGTAATGTGCTTATCAAGGCTTCGTTTTCCCAGTGGAGACCCACAGTTAATTACTACAGTCACAGAGTGTTTGCAGTGCTGGTTCTGAAACTCCCTGCTGTCCTCAAAGGTGTCCAGTTGGTTCATTCTTGAAACGACCGCCTAAAATAATGGAATCAGTAGAGATATTCCAATTGCTTTGCAGATTTTAGTAAGGGATTATTTAACACTTTTCCTACTTCAGATGTGCAGTTTGTTAAACCAGAAACACGAGATGAAAACACAGCTTTTGGATGTGAATTCCAGGGTCTCATGGGAAAATGTTTCTTTTTGTGTTACAAATGGAGGATAGACGAAGAAAAGGTATTTGCTTAGAAACCAGGGGGGCCAGATTGGTACATGGATTAAATTGTTCATTTTCATTATCTCTTTAAATTCAGACCAGTGTTCTTTCAATATACTTTTTGCAACTACAAAAGGGATTGTGTCTTTTGTTACGCGCATGTAGCCTGCTTAGAAGAAGGGAAATGTCTACGTTCTTTTACTGGCACTGTTTCAAACAAACTACATAACAAATAATCAGCACACACACTTCATTGTGGAAAAATGCACTGTCCCAGGGCTCCACAGGCAGAATCCAGGATCTGAACCACAACATCTAAAGAGCTAATGGGAACAGATGTGGCCAGATGTCTTTGGGGGTCAGGCCCAGAGCTGCTGCCATGTACAAGAAGCTGGTATATAATGGATCCAACCCTGCAAACAGTGGTGAGCAGCCTGAGATTTCAGATAGTTCTGTGGGAGTGACAAGAGAAAAATCAAGCCCATGTAACCAATACTCTTAAGCAGAAATAACTTTAGGGGGATCTTAAGCTGTGGATTTCCAGAAACTGGAAGCTTTATTAGAAAACAAAACAAAACAAAACAAACAAACAAAAAACAAAAACAAACAAATAAAAAATGCCACTAAATGTTTGCCTGTTCCTGCATTTTGTGCACTTTCATACCATTTAAGGAGCTATGTAACATACTAAGGAAGACAACAAAGAAAAACAACCAGCCTTCTAAATCCATATAACAAAAGACAGCAGAGAAAGCAATCAGTCAGATTCATCATCTTTGGTTCATCCAATTTACACCTGCTGTTGAACTGACCCTTGTAGGAAAAGAAATACCTGGTAGCTATTGTCCAGTCACGTTAGGTATTACATTCCATCCCTGCAGACCACCAGTGTCCAATACGTTGATTTTACAATCAGTCCAAAAGCAACATCTTTAACACCATGCTGGATTATTGCCCCAGCTCTGACTGAGGGAACGTTTCCTCTGGCTCTTGTGTTTTCCTTGGAGATCTCACCATCTAAACACTGACAAATCTCAACCTGCTTTAGCTTTTGAAATATGACAGGGTAATAAATCACAGCTGCAGTTGAGTGGGGCATCTGTGGTGGTGTAGTTTAGCAGGAAGGCTGCCATACAATGCCAGGATATCTCCCCACTTTGCTCTCTATGGGCAACCATGTGTATGTCTAAATTGTACCCTCAGGTCAATAGACAGGATCCCTCTTCTGTGCCCAAACTCAGGGGGTGATGGGGAAGGGTTACAAGTAGCAGGGACACAGTTGCAAGGACAGATTTTTCAAAATTAACCTGGATATTGCAGACTTCTCAAACAGGCTGTGAGACTCCATAGACACCACCCTCCATAGATAAGCCCTTGTCTCAGGTGTTGGTAACCTGTCTCCTGCCCTGCTATAGAATCACAGAATCATAGAATCATTTTGGTTGGAAGAAACCCTCAAGATCATGAAGTCCAACCGTAACCAAACTCTGGCGCTAAACAATGTCCCTAAGAACCTCATGTATGCATCTTTTAAACATCTCCAGGGATGGTGACTCAACCACTTCCCTGGCAGCCTGTTGCAATGCTTGACAACCCTTTCCGTGAGGAAATTTTCCCAAATATCCAATCTAAACCTCCCCTGGTGCAACTTGAGGCCATTTCTTCTCATCCTGTTGCTTGTTACTTGGGAGAAGAGACTGAGGCAAGTGAGCAGTAAAGTAAAGCCCGGTGTCCAATAGCACTGCATTGCAGTAGCAGACAAACCCTACAAAACAGTATCCATGTCCAAGGATGCTACAGCAGGAGCATCTGCTGCCCAATGCAGCAGCCTTTCATCTCATACATAACCCAGTATGTGTTGTGCTTCTCCCAGGGCTCCTCAGACCATCACACTCTTGAGAAAAAAAATTGGAGATTTGGTACCAAACACCAGAGGAGTCATTGGGTGGCTTTCAGATGAGTTTAAGGGACTTTTATCTAGCAGATAAGACATACCAGACAGGGAGGCTCTGCCTCACAGCTGCTTCACTACCAGGCTCCTCACAGCAAGGCTGGGGACCTGTTCTCTTGCTGGCAGACCCCTGCTCAGCAAACCAGCTCCTTGCAGAAAAGAGGGATCCTTCTTCTCCCAGGCACTTGCAGCCAGTGTACAGCTGCTGCAACAGTTTCGAGGGGAATCTGGCCCTCTACTGCCAGCAGCAATTTATGCACATTTGCAGGTGTGACACATTTGCTTCACATGACCTGTGGGAAGGCAAGAGCATTGCCTGGAAAGTGTGTCAGTGATACCACTTAGCACTTACATTTTCTGCTTCAAAGGGTTCTACCAACATTAATGAAGTGAGCTTAAAAACAAGAGCTGAAAACACCCTAATAACATGAATATATTGCCCTGGAACAAGTATATAAGCAAGAAGGCAAGAAAGCCATTATAAAATGAGGACATTTCTTTTTTTCTTTAATGAGTTGGCTTTGCCCAATCTATTTTAAATGTAGCTCATCTGTTTAGCTGAAACCCTCCAGCCATTACTTGATAGTACTGTGCTGTGGAATATAGCAACTAGGGATGTAAAATTTCAGTTCCTGTGACCCTGGTGGCCTGGGAGAATACAGTACTCAATTTAGGAACATCTTAAAAGACGTCACTTATCACTCCAGACTATTTTCCAAGATATATGTAAAAGTATGTTACAGAGTTCCTCCAATAAAAATTCAGCCCCTGTTTTGAAGCTCTGGGACTGAGGGACTCAGCTGAGATTTGACCAGGAGCTGTAGACAGTCAGAGGTGCAATTTTCTTCTGAAAGCATCATCAGGAGACTTGTAACTGTGAACAGATCAGATAGGTTCGAATAAAGCAGGCAAAATTGCCAAATCCAGGCTTCTCTTTAGTTAGTTTCCTTTTGTTTTTAATATGGTTAGGATTTCACCTACTGGACCAAATTCCCAGATCTACTCTGAATTCGCTGTAGCAGAAATCCCTTAATCTCCCTGTGCTTCCTTCTCTCTGTGCTCTTTCCCATCTCTTCATCTGCAGATAAGGATGATACTGATGTCTGCCTCCATGGGTGTTATGAGAACTAATTAGCTGAGCTTTTGGGAAAACTTCAGCAACGAAGGCAAATTTCTCATCTGGAGATGAATCACACACATACATGTATAGATATAGATATTTGTGTCTATAGAGATACATATATATATATATGTGTGTATATATATATATATATATATAAAAGCTATACCTGTTGCCTGCCAGACTTTTCTCAATGTGAAGGCTTTTCTTCTCTTTGCCTTGTCTTTCTGTTACAGTCCCGCTATTTTTAAATGCTGGGCTTTATTCCAAGTCAGTGTGGGAATGTCAGGCAGGTAGTTGTTAAAAAAAAAAAAAAAGAAAAAGGAAAAAAAGCCTTTGCCTTCTCTTTTTTTTTTTTTAATAGCGTTTTTGCTCTGTAACCATTGCTCCTGCCAGTCAGAAAAACTGCTTGGTTTTTAATGAAAAATTCAAACACCAACAAATTGCAGCCCTCCCTTTCAACACAGACATGCCTTTTGAATTTAATTATGCCTCAGGCAACGCATTATAAGAAGCATGTGATAAGTGACACCAAAATCTTACAGCAAACACAGCAAAAATAGCTCAGTACCAGGTTGCTTGCTTTGGTAACGAGCCACTTGGGGCCAGAATCTGCCTGATTTACGCCATCTGTGATGGTGTCGCAGTTTGGCCCCATTGATGCCAGGAGACCTGGACCCCTTTACATCCACTGAAGATCTGCTCGCTGTGCACCCCTCAATCCCTGGCTCTGGTGGGAGGGGGTGGCTGCAGGAAAGCGTTAACCCCAAGGAAGGGGTGGAGGACCCTGCTCTGGGGCAGGGACATTCCTGGGGGGGTGATTCAGAGCACCCAGCGGGAGCTGAGGGCAAAGGAAGCAGAGGAGTTTGGGAGGCTTCCTTTCCTCCCAGAATAATTTCTCACAAGCTGTGTCAACTGTCCGCAGTTAAATAAATACTTGAAATATCAACATTTCCCATTTGGAGGGAGAGGCAGCACCAGTTACCTTCAGTTTTGTTGTCTTGGGAGCTGCAACAGTCAGCGAGGAGAGGCTGCCTAAGATTTTTCTGAATGTTTGCAGAAGAATATTTCTTTAGAAAACAAACACCCACAACCCTGCCTGTAATGTAGCACCAGGGTCAAACTCTGTCCTTCTCATCCTTTTGGATGCTGACATGGGATAATGCAATGCCCCTGTATTATTTAGATCCTCTATGATGGCCGGTGACTGCCAAGCAGCAACAAATCTATGTTTTCCACCTTTTTGGTGGTGCTGGTGGTGCACACTGTTTGCATCTGCTTATTATCAGGATGCAAAGTACTCATATGTATAGAGAGACAACAGCCACAGAGGCCTCCTGACTCCTGGTGGGCAAATATCAAGACAAATTCTATCTAACCTCAACAGTCGTAAGGCTATAAACACAAAATGAAGCAATTGCAATCCTGCCAGAGAGATTTGTTCTTTCGAAGTGGCTGCATTTGACCTGGTGTTTGTCTTTCATTCCCTTTCTCTTCTGTACTGGTGCCTTGACGTTTTAAAAGAGGCTTTTTTTTTTTTTCTTTTTTTTGGTATATCAGTTATAGCTGCTCTGGGTCTGAAGACCCTTACTCATGTCAGGAAACTGATTCCCTGCAGTGATGCAGCTCTCATGATCTTCTGCAGCAACTGTTTTCATTGAAGTCTTAGAGATGAAAGACAGAAGAAAGGGCTGGGATGCACAATTGAGTTATTGGAGTTTAATGTGTTTCTAGCCACACCAGCCAGCTGGGCTCATACCTTCAGCTTGTGGTAAATGCAGGATTTAAGAAATGCATGTTACCACGGTCTGAGTATGTCTCCAGTCAAATATTCACAATAAATCATTCACTTTCTTGATCACAATAACTCCATCACATAACTGAATCCTCCAGATACTTAGATGTTTAATTTCTGACTTTATCACTAACCTGCCCTGCAACCATGGGTCATATCACCCCATTAGGTTTCAAACTTTGGATGTAAAATAGATATAACGGGAGTGCTTATTCAAAAGCGCATGATTTAGGGTCTTGTCTTTTGCTGCAGTAAATAGAAGCCAACAGGGCTGTGCTGCTCTACAGGAACCAAAAAACTGGCCCACTTTGCTTCACGTTTTAATGTGAACCTGGAAAACACAATTTTTGTACTAAAAATATTTCCAAGTGTATCATTTCCTTTGAAAGGTGAAATCATGGGAGCCGCTGTCATATATCCCTCATAAACAACCTGAAGGATAGCGTCAAACATTTGGAAAGCGTACAAGTACAGCAAAGGGAAATATGGTGATTTACCGAGCTTTAATCTGTTCAAAATAATTCCATGAATTTTACACATAAAGAATTTGGATTGCTGTAACCGTTACCTGTGAACAAAGCTTGCTTCTGGCAAGTGATAATTAATTCTTAACTCTCGGAAGCTTCTGAGTTTCAGAGACCCCTGAGCACATTTGTATGAAGATTAGACATTGTTTCTTTCCTCCTCTTTTTCTTTGAAGTCTTTTCTTCAAAGATTGCAGCTCGCTGCTCAGGCTGCATAAACCCCTCTCTTGACAGAGACGGCTTTTCTCTGCGCTCGCGGAGTCTTTGGGTCTGACTCTGCGCTCCCTTTACTCCGCTCTGCACCCACCGAAGTGCGGGGAGATGTCAGCATCACATCGCTGCGAGCAGGGAGAAGAATCAAGCCCTCTGCCAAACACATCAAGTGAATTTCTCACCCCCTGTGGGGAAAATTTACCACATAACAATGCAGTAATTGATATTGATGGCGTGTGTTGTTCGCATTTCATTTTTTCAGACACTTGTTTTCAGGGTTGTGAGAAGCCAGGTTACAGTGATCAAAGGTCGAAGCCTTAAGTTCCCTGTAAAACAAGTTCCCCGGGGCTATGCCTAATGTGGGAAGGAATTAGTGGCGAGATTTATACAAGGCACGTACCTAAGCTAAAAAAGACCAAAAATGCTAAATTACAAGAGTGAGATTCTCTTCGTATTTACATCCCTATAAACTAAGTAACTGCTCCAATGTTGAAAGGATGACCTCCCCAATTTTAGTTGGAGTAGGAAGTGTTTGGTCCATAGCAAATGCAGATTAACTTTTATGTTCACACCTCAGATGAACTTCTTACTTCTCCCTCCTCAAGTTGTTCTCGATCTTGTCATGAAAAAATATTTTGCAGCTTCTTTTCTAACAAAAAAAAAAAATATAACTGTGCTGTTAAGGAGAAGTGTTTCGTTTGTTTTTTTTTTTCTCTCTTCTCCTGTTCTGGGGAACTGCTTTCTGTTGGCTCGTTATAAAGGAGATGAGAGGGAGAGAGAGAAGGAAACAGATTCATATCATCCACAATTTTTTTTTTTTTTTTTTTTTTTACAGCTTGGGATAAATGACCCTCATTAGTGAAGAAATTAGAAAACTAGGGTTCCACCTATAGAACTCAGAAGCCATAAGGATAATTCAGTTATACATACAGCAGGACCTCAGGGCCTTAGTGCTAAATAGTAAAAGTCTTCAAATACTCTCAGCTGTCCCCCCTCAGTGGTCACTTACCTCTCAGGACTTGTGTGATGAAGTCACCACAGAGGTGAATAAAGGTTGCACTATCCAGATGAGTTCTTGTAGATTAAGTTTCTACTCAAGCTAATCACAGTAATGACCCAAGACATTGGGAAAGAGCAATGTTCTACAGTCTGGCCCAAATTAGCACCTTTCCATTTGGTGACAACATAGTTTTAACCAAGTTACTGAAAGGCACTGCAAAATCCTTCATACTGAAAATACATAGCTGTATGTTTAGTGATATGAGTGATACTTATTCACACTGTGTCTTGCTCATTAGCAGATATCTTTTAAAAAAAAAAAAGTTATCATTAAGCCTGTGTTAGGTATGAGAAACCAGAAGTATCAGAGAAGTGAAGTGTCTTGCTCACTGCAACAGGGCCAACGACAGAATCAGAAGTGAAGCACTCGCACGTCCCATCTCAAACTATCCCTTATGTTGCTTCCTGGTTTAGTGTCCTAACCGGTCTATTCAAAATCAGCCCTTCTAAGCACTCTTGAGAGTTTGCTCTCATGTCCTTTCATAGTGCGCAGCTTGGTGAAGGAAATGTTTCTAACTCTTGTGATGCAGCTCTTTTTTTACCCAAAACTTCAACACACAGACCTGAAATTTTGGGCCACGTCTTGAAACTGACACTCCAGGCCCCACATACCTCCATCACCCACCTTAAACATGGATGAGCTCTGCCCCATGGTGGCCCAACATAGAAGATACACAAGTGCAACTGTACCAGGAGACTTCTCTCCAGGGGCCACAGGCCAGATGACAAAGAGCCAGGAGAGGAGGTTTACAGCTGAATATCTTTGCCCAAGGGAAAGCAGGCCAAACAATACAAAATGTCAGCAGAGGGCATGCTGCCCTTGATTGAGTGGAGAAGGGCACCCACTGGCTGGAAACCCAGAATTAACAACAACAAGAAAATTAGTAAGGCTTGCCAGCTGGGGAGAGACATCTGGCTAGTGATCAGAGGGGCCTGTGAGTCAATTAATCCATCTCCAAGCTGGATTAGCACATTGAAGCATGCTTCCCTTCACTGCTGCAGAGGGACCTGTTGAATGAGCTGTAAAGATGAATGGAACTAAAGAAATTTCATTTAGACGAAGAAAAATGGCTCTGAAGTAGTGGGTGGGTGGTTTTTACGTGCCTTATGTCCTACAAGAACTAAGCACAACTCAGAGAATTTAGGGCATGAAGCAGCCATTTGGATACCAGAGCTCTTGAATTTAAGATCTGATGGATTTCGAGTTTGTATTTAGGTATCTGCCAGTTTATTTCTCATGCTTGTAGCACAATGAGAACAAAAGGTACTGCAAACACAGATTAAGATAAAAAAGTCTCTCAGACCATCCTTCCCCAGCTGTATTACATCGTTACCATGTGTATCTCCTCAGAAGCTATTCCTAGGCTCTTCTGCAATTATATGGAATGGCAGGACTGTTGCTCAAGGGCATCAGACTGCTCTTAGCCCTGAAGAGACTGAGACTCGATTTCCGCCTTCTCTGTCATTGCATATCGGTGGATCATGGTCTCTGTAGATATTTTTTCAGACCATCAGAGATAGGACTTGCAGGGACTTCTTTGACACTAAGTTTGGTTCCAGCTGTCATTAGCCATCAAGTCACATAATCCTTGCCATGGATTTCTTAAACTCCCCCTTCAATTTTTATTTATTTTTTTTGCATGTTATTTCTGCTGTTTAAAGGCTTTCCCAAAACTTAATTCCTCTGCTGTTTAGAAACATCTTTATAATTTCCTGTGTCCATTTATTCATGACCAGGTTGCAGTCATTTGTTCTTGTGCCAGAAAGGTCTTTTACTCTCCTTCCTCCTAAGTCTCAGCCCACTGAGGTGTCTATGGATAGCTGTCCAAAACTTCAACTTTCATTTTACTCAGCTAAATAAGTGAAGCCACACAGCTCTCCTCCCTTAAAACAGGTTCACCACTCTCTTGCTTATTGTAGTAGTCCTCTTCTGTACCTACTCCTGTTTAAATTATTATTTTCACAATAATACATGGATTATAGACAGGTTTATAATGGTATCCTGTGCAATGGAACCAACATCACCTTGAAGGTACAGAAAATATCCTTCCTGTCTGTAGCCTGGAAGTTGTACTCGCAGATTGGGTGCTGCCTGCACCCAAGCAGTCTCCACTGCTTGTTTTCAGCGAAGCAGCTTTCAGCTTGAGGAAAGTATGAAGAATTTCTCTTAGCTAAACACTGGAGACCTGTTAGAGAGAGATACACAAGTTTTCTCATCCAGGAGAGGATGCCCAGGAACAATCTTGATGCAGCTATTAGCAAAGAAAACTCAGTTCTAGGATACATCAGGCAAGATTTCTCTGGCAGAATTAGTGAGAACTGTCTTTGTGTATCACTACCAACCTACACAGTGCCGATTAAAGTCCTAGACAATATAATCTGTTTGCCCATACTGAGATATCGCTAGAATAGACCCTGGCATAGCTCTGATCTGAGGCACAGAGTTCTTTTGGCACATTACACTGTCCCAAATAATTCCTAGACATGGCTTGAGACCTAGCACATAGTGGACACGATTCACTATATACATTTTCAGTGTGGGCATCTTATTTTAGAGGCTGAGAGGTGCTAGCTGTATGGGTGCATACCACTGTGGGCCTAGTGATCTCATTGACTGAGGACAGTCCCATGTAAATTTATTTTATGATACTAGATATAACCATTGACTTTAATGTACAGCTCCTCAACTGAAGGACTGTGCACAGTTCTGATCATCTGTATTCATGACAGAGGAGCTTGAAGGTTGCAGCTACAGCTCTTAAACAGTGACAGACACCAGAGTATGATCATCCATATCACTTAATTGCTAACATAGTCTCTGGCCCTTGAGTTTTGGCCAAGATAACTCTCCTAAGACAGCTCCTGAGAAGAGGCCGAGGACTATCTCAGCCCCAGCAGTATTCACCACAGACCCCTGGGATGTGACCATCCAGTTTTGGAGTGCCAGACATTTTAGCTGTAAAGGCAGAGCACAGCTGTGCAAGATGGTATCCAGACCAGAGAGTGGTCCTTCACCCATCCTATTCGCTAAAATAGCCGCAGACAAACTGGATCAGATGTAGTGAAAGGCTGTTGGGGGAATCAAGAGAATGCAGAATTAACTCTACGAGAGCAGATAAAACAGAATGTGGATGCTTTTGAAAAATCCCCTTTATGCTCAGAGAGTTTTATATACAGAAACTGTCCGTAGCCCCTGGGAATTTGGTCCTCAATTCCTTCAACTGGAGCATCCCAAATGATTTCAGCTGTCACATGTCATGTCTGAGAGACAGGGAGCTTTGACACAGCACATACCTTCAAACGGATGCAGCACTTCTCTGGGAGGCAATGACAATTGCTGAGCATCATTTCCTTCCCAATAAATATGAAAACTCCACAGGCAGCAGTCAAAAGAAATTTACCCTCTTGTAAGATATTTCATATGAATCCCCTTCTTTCCTCTGTCCCTTTGCTGTCTCTTGTCTCAAAGAAAGTGCCAAAGTGCATAAATTCAGGTCTTACCTCTCTGAAAAACAAAGGGGCCTAGAGTAACAGGAGCCCAAAACCATGAACATCTGTATGTAACTCGTGTCATATCAGGTTTGCAGATACCTAGTCTCTGTTGCTACTGTGTCATTCAGTGTCCATTGCCAGCTATTGACTGTTATCAATCACAGACAGTGTCAGACATAGAGGGAAGGAATCCTTCTCACACATGTTTGTGTAAAGCCTACTGCAGTGAGTGTTTTCCCTTGTTAGGACTCCTAGTTATACTTACACAGTGCTTAAACTACAAGATTCGTCACAAATTCAAGGATCTCATCTGAAGAATCAGGTGGGTGGTGAGAAGGGCTTATCTGTCTTTTTCTTTAAATGCAAAGGAAAGACTCAAATACGGTCCCAGTCTGGGACATGTTCAGACCAGAGGTCCAACAATGCAAAACCATTAGGACTTTTGTTACGGGTACCTCTCAAACATGTTTATCCACTCATTTTCTTCCTCTTCCCACCCCAATTAGCAGCCAAATGCTGCTAATTTTTACAATTTTGAGATATCTACATAGTCTTCCATTTATTCATTTCACAGTTGTGTTTTAAGCAATGTATGTTCTATGGGTTTTGATACATAAATCAAAAACTAATCTAATGAAACAAGTTGATCGTAAATAGATATGTATGTTTGAAAAAAAGTATCTTATTGTAAAATACAAGTAGATATAAACAGAACAAAATCTGAATTTATGGGCTTTATAAATATACCCCAACTTATTCTCACAGCCCATCAGTGTGATGAAAGGACTCTAACTTGTCTCATATCACCAGGGGTGAATATGGGACTTATAGGGATGGAGAACTGTGCCTACAGCCACACTTGACACAGAGTTATGAATTCAGTTGAGATTTCCTGCTCATCAGTTAATAAATTAATAATGATGAGAGAAAAGAGTCAATTAGGACAGCTCTAGGAGCATGAAATAGCTCTAAATATCCCTTTATAGCCATCAAGCCATGTTCCTTCAAGATGCAGCAAGAGACACAGGGAAAGGACCAAGAAAAGACAAACCTGGTCAAGGTAGTTGTCACCCACCTAATCTCTGTCGACTGTAACACTACAAGTGTTTGCTGACTGCAAAGGCAAACCACCAGCAGTGGCCATCTCAGGAACAAGCAGTTCTTCATTCAAGAAGGAAAAGCAAAAGAATGTTTTAAATCTACCTGCAAACTGCCCTGACCTTACACTCATGTATAGGGGATGCTGCATATTATAAAAAGAAAGTGTTGTTTAAAGAGAGATTATTGGCTTGTTTAAGAGCATGCCTAACAGAACCTCTGGGAATAATAAGGAAGTGTTTAAAGCAAATTGCCTGCCTCATTCAGATGTGTCAAGGAGCTGATCCAAAGATACCCAGGAACTTTAAAAGGCTCTGGAGCAAGCCCATCAGCTTCTCGTACTAATAGGAGCCAAGCTGTTAGTGCTTTTGCGTGACATCCTGTAAGAAAAAGCACTGGCATTTGGCTTACTCAGGAGAGACTTCACCATCTGTTATTGTAGAGAACAAACAATGATACAAAAAGCAAATAAGCGAAAAGCCCTAACACTCTGTCACTATTTCAAATTTAGTGAGGTCTTAAAATATTCCTGCACAGGTAGAGGATTTTGCTGGAGGAGAATCCACACAGCAACGGGCTCAATTACATCCGAGTTTCCTGTGTAAGATCTGTCAAGCAACTCATCGTCACGTCTGTAAGTGAGTGTGAGTAATGGGTTTTATTTAAATTCATGTGGTATTTACTACCTACAGCCAGACAGATAATGGACAGATAGCAGAACAATGATCAGCAAGCGGCCACCACTTAATTCTTGTTTTATTCTGCAGCTTGCTTGCCTCCATCTATCTTCCCTTCTGAAGAAGTAAGCACGTTCTTTCTGTCTCAGATGGAAATGCGATGGCCCATTATGAATTCATTGCAAGTTTTCCGTTTTCCATCCAAAATCTTGACAGTGATAAAAAAATAAAACCCCACAGTATTTGTTTCCAAATGCATTCAGTTCCATGCATATATGTTTAGCTTTCTGCGATTGGATTTCTTATCCCCAAAAAGATGCTGCCAACAACTGACCTTTCTAAGTAGCAAATATAACATTTAAGGAGACTATTTGCCTTTCTGAAAACAATAGGTACTAAGTATTGTGGTGAGGGCAGAGCATCCTAAGAAATATTGGAACAATGTGATGACTTGCTGCAGTTCTATTGATTTCAGAAACACAAAGAAAATATGCAGAACAGGAAAAAAAAAAAAAAGCAGCATTAGGTAGCATCACGTGAATGCGGTAGTAAAACATCCTACATACTCTCATCACTGTCAGATTCCTGCAGGAAGAAAATATGTGTTCAGCCCTGAGAGCTACCTCTTTTCAATACAAGTATTGGTACACATTCATTTGCTCCAGCTATCTGAATTCCTTTGGGTTTAGTGAAGCTGTCAAAACCTTACAAGTGTGAATGCTGTTGTGTAAGTAAAATTAATGACTCCTTTTCTGCTTCCCATATTTTAAAGCTTTAAATGAGTCTTATTGCTGCAGGAAAGGGGAGGAAGAGCGGAGGGGCTGTCAAAATGGAATTGTAAATCTTTCGACATTTAAAATCTTAGACCTGATTGACCTCATGACGGTGGTTCAGATCGGCATTTATCTTGGTGTTGTAAAGCAAGCAAACTATCTTTACCCAGGCATAAATCCCACTTCACAATCTGTTGTAACTAACTAGGCTGTGAGGCTCAAGTGGAACGCTCCAGTCAAGCAAGTAAACATTGGAAAACAAATAAAATCATTTGCATTTGTGGAAGTATTATATGTATTTATAGTATGCCCTTTGAATGTGTGTAAGTGCTGGAGTAAGGGAACAGTAATGTGAATGTAGTTGCTAGTCAATTATTAAATAAAATGGAAATATATTAATAATTAATATCAATAACTCGTGCTTGCCAGAATGTTGTGTGCTGAGGTTTTAGTTGACGCTTGTCATGATACAGGGTCACGGACTAAGGGCTGTTTGGGGAGGGGGCTTCCTCGGAGTCTGGATCTCCCAGCAAATTGTGGGCTGCACCCCGAGCTATAGGCTGGCTGTTCTCAATACAGTGAGGAGGACTTCCCAGCAGCATCCTGCTCACAGCTGCAAGATGAAGGTTGGCTTCAGAAAGCGGTGCCAGCCTGCCAAGCACCCCTGCCTACATGCTGTCTGTCTACACCAGTGGCTCTGTACCAGGGTAATTTAGACTCAGCTCAATAAAGGTTATTGACACCCTCATATTTCAGCTAGCCAAGCTACGCTCCCCCACGGTCATTTGAATGGTTCTTCAGAAAGCACTTTGGAACAGAATCCAGACCCAGGTGCTCTCAAAATCCTCTGAAGAAGCCTGCATGAGCCCAGAAAGGAGAGGCACCCGAGGGAAAATGGTTAGTTTATGGCTTTTCTCTACCAGCTAGCAACAGAGATGACCTATTTAACCATTCTTCCACCAATCCAGGCAGAGAGGGCAGGAGATGTAATGCTCTGGAAAGTATCTCCTGTTTTACCAGAGCGTGCATTCTTAGTTCTTGCTCAACCTACCTGGAGAACCTCTGGGTCCCCTCGCAACCTAGAAAAAAAACCTTTTCTTGCAGGACCCTTCACAACATTTGAATTTAGATCTGAGGCATGTCAACAGCTGAATGAAAACTAGCTGAACCCTGGATAAGATGGGATTCGTGCTACTATCCAATAGGGACAAATTTCTGCTGCTCCCAGAGCCATACTCAATCTACCTCCATGCGAAGAAGAACAGAGTGCACCCACTGACTAGACTACCATTCCTGGAGGAGTGTATAGCACATTACAAGCATTAATTCTTAGGACACAACCACAAGGTCAGAAAGTAATATTATCCCTATTTTATATAGGTACAAAGACGTGAGCCAAAGACAGAGATGAGACTGGAACCAAGTTTCAATGCACTGTTTTACTTACAAGACTGGAACTCTTCCAACAAATGGAAGGGGATTTTATATGCTATATTGTGAGCCCAAAGCAAATAAAAAAATTCTCATGGGTTTTAATGAGTTGATTGCAGGAAGTATGGGGTGCACATGAGTTTTCCTAAGAGATTTGGAGAAACTAGTCTCTAAATCAGAGGTTGTCATAAAGTCAAAAAGTGCTGAAGGGTACTTTTATAGAAAATTCCATTATTTTCTCTTTCTCATAAACAAACTAAAAAATAATATTCAGGGACCTTTCAGTGGTTATAATCTAATGTACAGGGTACAGTTCTTTTCTCTTGGTTCTGCTACTGGCTGTGCAGTAACTTCCCCATCAAAATTCCTTACCTTTCTGGACAAACAGCTTTGTAAATGGTTAGTGCTGTGGCCATAGATTAAGTGAGACAATATTTGTAAAGAGAAGTGGAAATTCAATTAGTGTTTTTGAGGAGAAACAAATAAGCTTTGGATAATGAAGACCTGAAAAAGAATTTTGTTACCCTGAAAGGTATCTACTTTCTGTGGCAATATCAGTCTTATAACAGGAACCACTTATTCTTGTATACGGACTGGGCTGTACTGAAGGTCATATCCCACCATTTCTAGCTTCTTGTTCTCTTCATTGTTCTTAGATACTGATGATCTCTGAGAGTTATATCCTGGCACTAGGAAAGAAATGATTTTTGCTGCTTCTGCCATTGATTCATGCTATACTTTGTTTTCTGCACAGCTTCTCATTGGTAGAATACAGGGATGGAACTTATCCCCAGTAGTAAAGGGTTTTTTGTGTAGTGAAAAAGTACAAAACATTCTTGCTTACCAGTTCAGCTAGTGCAAAGGAGAGATCTGTTCACAACTCCATGGAAAAGGAATATTTCTCAGTATAAGGGTCAGGTGTTCAAAACAGAGAAGTAACCAAAGCAAAAAGAGATATGTGTTGCAGGTCTATTCCAGTCTTGCCTTGCTGAGCCATCCAGGTTACTTACAGTCCCCGAGTGAAGATCATGCCATTGCTTTAGACTCATGGTATACACTGAATCACAGCTAATGCCCTACTGCAATTGTTTCTGAGTGTCAAAAGCAGCCAGAAAGCCCACATGTATGCATACAAATGTATGCTCCTTGCTACTCTCAGGCTGACGTAAATTTTATAAATTGCTTACCCTGTCTGGAACTGTATTCCTTCCAACCAAGTATCAATGCATTGATTTGAGCAGCGAGTTTGGGAGTTGAAAATGTGTTTTCTGAAACAGCAGGCTTAGAGAGCTGAAATCGTCAAAGCTTTGAGCCTCCATGCTGGCTAGCTGATGAGTTTTCCATTTCTTCTCTGTGGCTCCTGAGATGCAATAACAAATCCGTAAGTTAGTCCTGTTCACCTTTAAGTATCAATAGAGAAAGTTTACACCTTGTAACAGAAATTAAAATAATCAGTTAGTGTACCTATATGGACCTCTAATAGTCATGTTTATAAGGTCCATATGCTCGTTTTGCAGGTCTGTTTGTTCCTTTACGCAGTATATTTACAATGAGCACCTACCCACACTTGCAGCAGTCACTCAGGGGCACAACCATGCATCTGGCAAAATTGATGAGCTCACTTGCATATGTGCCAGTTGAACTGCTGCCCCAGACACTGAACCCAGGTGTGTATGTATACCTGAGGACAAGACCCAGCTCTACGTCACACGCAAATACCTATTAAAGCTCTCTGACTTCCTTACTACACCTACTCAAATTCAATATACTTTGTACTAGATCTATCAAATAAGAGAGGGAAGGAGGTAGGAATTTAATTTTTCCGCTTGAAAAATTACGAATCTTTGTATTTCATTTCTATGCCTTCCCACATTACAATCATATTTAAGATCTTAAGTGGTTCTAAATAAGGCCCTAAGATTCAGTTTAAGTACAAAATATTCATTCAGGTTGAATGAATAACTCCGAATAGCTGGAACAAGAGAACAAAGAGGTTTTAGTGTTAACAATTGGCCAGATCCATCAATGAGATGACTATGATTACACAAATGGAGTCTCTTTCACTGGAACTTAATTTGGTCATTGCATTGCACAGGGGTTTATTCCCCACGGTTACAGTCCTAGCTCAAAATAGTCTGTTGTTACAGGAGAACTCGTAGTTCAAGTTTACAGTGCTCCTGACTCAATGAAGCACTGGAGCCAGTCAAATGTCTCAGATTGACTCTAACGAATGTTGAATCAGCAATTGACACAAATTCTTGAATTCAGCTTGAAAAATCTATGCATTTTCTCTCAGCGTAAAAGACCCTTCCAGTGGTGCCTGTTGCTAAATTAGTCCAACATTTACCACCACGCGGCTTTCTCCAGCCCTAGTTCATTGGTATTGTATGATGTAGTCTGTTTGAGGATCAGTTTAAGGTGAGCTGAGAGTAGATTGAGGGTCAGAAAGATCCAGCAAGGAATTGTGTGAGAGGTAGAAACAGAGATGGAAGGACTGCTGCTTTGCCATTAAAAAAAAAAAAAAAAAAAAAAATCTAACAAGCTTTTCTTTAAAAAGCAAATACAGTTGCTTGAGCTTTGGAGCAGGACACTGAGAGTGAGCACAAGAGTCATTTCGTCTGGGCTTTTGCTAAACCTCTGAGGATATCCCAAAGCTGAGCTGTTACCAGCCCTTCAACACAATCGCTGCTTACATATATTCAGGAAAACCTTCTTAAGAGACCAGTAGCTGAAACCTTTAAAGAGTCTGTCCTTGCTGAAAACACTTGAGCCTCTCAGCACTTTTAGAATAATCCAGAATAATCGCACATGATAGAGAAGGAGGTTGCATTGCTTTGCTGTGTCTGCTTGGGACCAGCTTATTCATGCAATGAATAACAAGACCACAGAGGCAAAGCTGGGATTTTACTGCAATTGCTGCTCTCAGCAGCCAGGCACGGTGGGGCTGATCACCAGAAGAGTCTCTTCTCCATTGTCAACATGAACAGGTAGAACTAAAGAAAAAAATAAAACATGTGCCACTGAAATGCCAGGGGCATCCAAAGTGTCTTGCAGTGTACAAATGACTTGGAAGAAAGAGACATGAAGTGAGGGAAATCTTAGAAGAGGAACACAAGAAGAGGCAACTGCAAACAAGGAGTGAGATATGTCTGAGAGCTGTGGAGGGACTGAGCTGAACCGTAACCAGGGAAGGGAACAGTTCGTAGACTGAAGAAATGGAGCTTTTAGCATTTGCAATCCTATTGTAAAAAGACAACTTCCTACATGCAGGCATCCTAACTACGAAGTTAACTCACTGAGATCATGCTGGACTAACTGGGGCATGCTGTAAAGATAATAAGAGCACTTATCTGTCATGAATTAAGCTTATAGATTGGTAGATCATTTGATCTGTATGACTGCATTATGGATTTGCCATTAGCTTTCATCTTTAGCCGTGCTGACAGAATCAAAAAACACATTTATTACACTTGGTGGGTTTTAACCGACTTTGCATTTTCCTGTGAGTACAGTTGGAGCACAGATAATCTGCAAAAGACACTGACAATCTTCCAGGATATTCTGGTTTATTCATATTTTAAAAAAAAAATGCCGAAGAGCATATCACAGATGTATTCTCTCGTAAAAGCTTTACATAAGATTTTAAAGAGAATAAGCTAGTATTAGACATAGAAGAGAGAAAGATGCACTGCAAAAAAAATCTTATCCTCTGGGCTTGATGAAGAAAACAGCTCGAAGCCAGCAAATCAACGATTCCAGAATGAAACAGAAACATACCCATAGAGAGAATAGATTTGCAAAATGTGAGTTCTTCCTATTTCATATGGTATTGCTCCTACCCACAGAGAGGTGCTTTTTGGTACTAGGGCACACAGGAGTCTGACAGCATATAAGTAATGTGGCAGAGGGACTGGTCTTTAGCATGAAGGGGCATCCATCTTACCTAGAAATCTTCGTTGTAGATGTCTGCATGTGGCCTAACTGACTTAATGTGGACTCCATCAATATAGTTAAGAGAGTGTAGGGTGTGATTCAGCCTAAAATAGACACCTCAGTTTGGTGAAATTAATTGCTTGCCAACCTCTTTTGGCTACACTGATCTCATTGACTAAATGGGAGTCAAAAGCGTTCACTTGATGCAGAAAACTCTGTTGTCTATCTCCACAGGTCCTGTTCTCTGTCCATGGAAAGAAATAGATACGGTTGGGTGCGATTTATTTCATCTTACTCCAATGACTAGAATATATTAGATGATTCACATCCTATAATTGACTAATTCCAAAAGTAAAATTGTGCTGTTGGTGTACATAACAATAGGAGAGGTTTAAACATTAGAGCTTGGGACATCACAACGATAGAGGAGTGCTAATAGCTTGATCTGGTCTTTTGAAGGTGCGTTTCCTAAGGAAATAGTGCTTATGCAATTACATTAGCTGTCAATTCCCATAAAGCTTGAGTGCTTGCCAGTTTCAACAAAATTGTACCGAATATAGACCACAAAGATATTAAGTTGCTAGAGTTTCCTTTTGAGAAAAGGAAGGTGGCTGAGTAAAGGAATGAAGAATAAGATTGAAACCCCGCTGAAAGCGAAAGGCTGAAGAGTGAACTCAGCCATAATAGCAGACACAGGAGAATCCTCTCTGGAGAAAACCACAGGAAAAGAGCCAGCTTGAACAGGTTATGTCACTGTTGTAACCTGTCTTACATCAGCTGGAAACTGTCAGAAAAGGTATCTACCTTGTAAAAAATAAAACGCCCTGTCTTTACAACATTAGAAAGAAAACACAAAAGCTAAGACTGAAGTGTCATTTAGGGATAGCCTGGGTTTGAATGAAACCATTGGAAGTTTGGCTCTGAATTCAGTAAACCCTGATCCCTACATCAGAATGACTGACATCTCTGGCTGCTGTTGCTCCTGCACGAGATACCTTCACACTGCAGATGAAGATGTCTGTTCTGCAACCCACTAGGATGTACTGGAAACATGCAGCCTGTGGTAAAGCAAATATAAGCACTCAAGTGTTATCCTCATTTCATACTGGAGAGAGGCCATAAGATTTACCATTTTAAGTATTGTCACTTGCTTTCACAGGACTACCCCTATTTGCAGGTATGCTTTTCATTCCTGTGTGTAATAGGAAAAGGCAGAGGATTTTGGCCACACTGATTTTGCTTTCCTGAGAAAAAGTGTGCCAGCACCTTCCACAGCCAGGGAGCTGGGCCTGGGCCCTGAAGGGAGTGTGGTAGTCCTAAAAGAGCATAGGTCATTTTAAAACTCTGTGAACTGCGGTTCTTTTTCCCTGCAAACCACCATGTAGCTCAAAGGCCCAGGATTTTGTCAAAATTACCATTCTGCCCTAGGAAACAAATTCCAAAATTTCCCCTCAGAATTCCTTCACTTTTATGGGGTTGTTCTCCTTCCACAATTCTCTCCTGCCACGGCACTATCAATGAAAAGCCCAGAATTTGTCCCCAGGCTCAGCAATGGCCTGACCTTCTGCTGAGCTACTGCTGGAGCAGAGCCACTTCCAGGCTGCCATTTGCTTCTGATTTCTCTCCTGGCTCAAAGACACCTCTACAGTTCACCACCTACAATGTAGGGTCCTTCTCCTCTCAGGGCCATGGGGCTGGCACAGGGAATAGCACCACAGCCCAAACCTTTGTCCACCCATTCGCTCCCCACACATCTGTACGATGGGGAGAACAGAAGATCTGCAGAGATCACTCTTTTCCATCACATTTCTGCCCCGTGAAACAAGCTGTGGATCTAGAAGAACATACCCTTGAGGGGAATGCAGCCTGGATCACAATCTGGTATGTGCGATTCCTAACCTAATTTTTCGCACACACCTGGTCTTGTGGTTTCTCAGCTCACATTTTTTAATCACTGCTTGACAGGAGAATTTGGGGCAATTATCACAGAATAACATTCACTGTGCACTCACTGCCACGTGGACAGTTCTGCTGGCGTTCCTGCGGTCAGTAGAAATGTTGGCAGACATTGATTTTCTCCCTGATCAAAGCCAGAAAGTGCAAGCAAAGCAATGAAATCCTCACCTCTAGTTCAGTTTTGTTAACAAATACAAGTAGTGACTCTTGGCTGGTTCCTGAATTCTTTAATGGGATTATTATTCATTCGTGCTGGCCTCAGTGAAATTTAGGATACAAGTATTAATGTCGAATTGCAACGAGAATTGTAATAACAAGAAAGCTTCTTGTTACAAGGCACATAGGCCACACAGAAAGAACATTCAGCCCTGGCCCTCCCAAAATAAATCAATTCTAACTCCTCCTGGAGTGAGAGAGGCATACATCCCTAATGTGGACTGTACCTTCCAAGAAACAATAAATCCCTATACAAACAGTCCTGCAAAACAGATTTAACTCTTCACTGACCAAAACTCTCTGTCTGGCTCCAGTAAGGGATGAAAACAGCACAGTTAGGAGTTAGGTTCATCCTGCTTAGCTTTAGGCTTCTGACTGAGGCAGTGAAGTTAGGGTTGTTTTCACCCTAAGATCCTGTTTTCCACAGTGGAGACAGAACCTGTACAGAGTGTTTCATCCCACCCAGACCAGGAATTGCCATTATTTGGAGGTTCCTATCTCCATCCATCCACTGCAAAGGAAGCTGATTCTGTGATTTCCTTTCAGAAGCAGGTTTACTGCATCTTCTCTTACCATTAACAGAATCCAAAACACAGATAACTTCCACCTTTCCAATAATAAATCCACTCCTGGGATGCCCAGCTGCAAATGGAGCCTTTTTTTCTGTCCATAACATCCCAGTCTTCCAGTCTGTTTCAGGTCCTGGTAGGTTTGAAATCCTTGTGTATTAGTTGTCTGACTGGAGTTTGAGAAAGTATTTTCCAAGGACTTTTTATGAAGAAGGAGTTTAGTGGTCAAAATGTCTCTCTTTGAACAGTTTTTACCAATTAGTGTGGTTCATCTAAAGAGTAAAGAACTAATAGATACACCTTCGTCTTGCCTTATATAAGATATGGTCATATGTAAGAACAGAGGATGAAGTTTGCACAGGGTTAGAAAGAAGTGAATCTCCTAAATTCATTAGGAATTGTTGAGATTATTCACGTTGGTCCTTCCTCTGCTCTATCATCATGTCTGAGATTTGGCACAACTGAGCAGCTCCTCACAAGAAGTGTCATAGACATGTGGTGTTCTTTGTCTTACGACTCAGCTGGGTCCTTCATCTGCCACCAGGAACACTGATGCAGAACACCAGTACTGTCCAAAAGACTTCCAACAGGTCCTGTGTCTTTTTTTGCCTTCATTAGCATGGAATTCCCCCCTTGTGCTATCAGACCATGAAGAATTCTGGCAGAGGTATCGAGGATCAGGCCGAGTGGATTCAGTGAATTCAGTTCTGTGGCTGATCAGATGGCTGAAATGCCATTTACTGTCAGCACGGAGAAGAATAAAGCCAAAGCCAGCATTAGGGAAAGCTGTTTCCAGCACTATGCTGAGCAAAAGGTGCCAGGCCACAGGTGGCAAGGTGCCCGGGATGTCCTGGGGCAATCGGTGGCTGCAGCCATGGTGGGACATCAAACTGTGGCTTTACACAGAACGCCGTCGCACCTCGTCTTTCATAATTTGTGCTAAGTGCCTCTCTAAATTTTGAGTTAAGCTGTTGTTGCCATAGCGATAGCCATTTAGAGCAAGACAAGGCAGCGAGCGTGTTGGGGATGTGAGGCTCTGGCTTTTCACAGAAAAATATGTATATATGCATGTATGTATGCTGCTGTGGAGCTGCATGAAAGGAGCCAAACAAAGAGCTTACACCAGATCTGAGGGGTGGACAGATGTGGAAAAATAAGCAGCTTGCTGCAGGCTGGAGGTGTTTGTTCTAGGGTGCACCTTCCCCTACAAAGAGCTGAGTCCTAAATATAAAAAAGCCTGAGCGGTGACAGCCCACTTTCCACAACTACCTGAAAGGAGGTTGTAGCGAGGGGAGACTGGTCTCTTCTCCCAAGTAACAAGCAATAGGATGAGAAGAAAAAGCCTCAAGTTGTGCCGTTGGAGATTTAGATTGGACATTAGGGAACATTTCTTCACGGAAAGCGTTGTCAAGCACTGGAACAGAGTGCCCAGGGAAGTGGTGGAGTCACCATCCCAGGAGGTGTTTAAAAGATGTGGATGCGGTGCTTAGGGACATGGTTTAGTAGTGGATTTGGTAGTACTAGGTTAATGGCTGGACTCAGTTACTTTAAAGGTCTTTTCCAACCTAGAAGATTCTATGATTCTATGACTTATATGTGTTTTCACGGCAGTAGAAGTCATTCCCTTGGTCAGGATGAGGCATGTTTGTTACTGCCTTTGTGGGATATATTTTTGCAGAAACAGGAAAAAGTGGCTTTCATGGGTTTATTTTTCTTACAAATAACTCTTTCTGCTAGCTCTTTAATGGGAAACACTTTTCAGCAGTCTACTCACAGTGTTTATACTAGTATATTTGCCAGGGCACGGGCTCCCAAAAAGTCAATAAATAAAGCAGGTATTGTATTACCACATTTTAGGTCCTCTCCTAAGATTTTTCTGCACACCTAACACTAGTATTTCTGGTGGTTACAGCAAGACAGAGTCAGAACTCCTCAGCTTTTTTCCTTGCTTTATGATACCATTGTGTGAGGTGAGAAAACAGTATGAGCTTAAATACCTACAGTTAGGACAAGAGCTTGCCCACATACTTGACCCTTTTTCCCTGGGGACTTTGGTAGAGTTTAGTCTTCCTCTGACTAAGCTTTGCTAATAAGTGAAATTAGGTGTCACCTTAATCAGCAAATGCAGGCAGCGCTTGAAATTAAGCGTTTGGGGAATTTTGAGCCCAAGAGTGAGTTTAGGTCCCCAGAGCACTAACTGATGCAGAAGAGCAGGCAGTTTGCATGATTGGCTGGGACCAGAATTCTGTCAAAGTCCCAAATTAGACTGATTGTAAATGGCCTTTTTGAAGTCCATAAATTCACAGCAGGGCATCCACGTTTGAAATATGTAGCCATAAACTTACCATGGCATACCTCATCCGCCTGTAAGCCCAGACGGGGTCATGGATCAGAATTAAACACTACTGGCTTCCTTTAAGAATACACAATTTAAGGTTTGAAAATAATTTTAGGCCCAAAAGAGAGAACTACGCGTGTGTATTTTCTAAGTATAGCTTGATTCTCAGGAAGTAGTAACTGCCAGATCCTGTCCCCTGCCTGTTTCTAAGGGCAAGCCAAATGAATGGCAGGTCTGGGAGATGCAGGATAATGTTTCCATCAAGTTCCCAGTGGTACTTTCTGGCAGATGCAAGGCAGTCTTGCACCTTTCTTTGCTGACTGGAAAGAAAAAAAAAACGCAAAGAGGATCTCTAAGTCAGCAAAAACCTATAAGTTTCTGTAGTTTGTTGATTTAAAAGAGCTGCAGATCAAGTTCAGTATAATTTTTAGAACAATCCAGCTCCTGTGGATAGCTGAGGGCAGCTTTTGTTTTCAGTAAACTTCTGTGACATTTGTGATGAAAACTATAAAGGCAGTAAGCACAATTCACAATCAATTATGTTTTATTAATGTTTTTTTTAAAACATGCCACAGCCCAGTAATCATGGAGCTGTTCAACAGAGTTATTCTAAAATCAGCTAATAGGAGGATGTAATTTGCAGCCGTCTCTGCTCACTTACAAAACACTTGCTCCGTTAATTGTGATTTCACACTCTGCTGAATGCTGTAGCCTGGAGGTAACATTCATGTGATGGAAAAGTTACCAGTCTGGGCTCTGGTGAGGAGAAAAGGAAGGATCCTTTTGAGAGAGGCTGCTGTTGTTAATTTTTTAATCTTTTTATAATAAAAAAAAAAGCACCTCAGCAGGTAAAAGATACAATCCACTGTTACGTTGCTAAATAATTATTTCCTGAACCATCTTTCCTCGTTTTGATCCTTCTACTGCTTTGTGGTGTTATCAAGAACATAAAAAACACATGACCAGTAGGTAAGACCCTGTTTCGTGTAATCAGGCACCTACCTTGATCTCGTATTGTAGATACTGTCTGAATTAGTCTGCCTAAAGCAAGTGCCTAAGTTTCAGTTAGAAAGTATGTTGTGCCTTTGAAGGTCTCCAGAGACACCTTATGTCTTTCGTAAGTCAGAATGGTCAGGAGACTCTCCTGGGACAGGTCAAAGGTGCCTATAAAGGTGCCATAAGTTATGCATGCAAGTTGGGCAGATTGAGTCTCATCAGTAAATGGTCAGTGGTGATGAGACAGGGTTCAGCACTGAACAGCTGTGGGCAAGGCAAGAGCTCCTGCTCTGAAGCACTTCCAGGGCATCTGTCGGAGAGATAAACATTTCCTCGTTTGACAAACAATAGGATATTTCTTAATGTGGAAAATTCCCAGCTGAGTGTTTTATGCTGCTGTGATGAGCTGGGAGTTACAGCTCAGATCAGGCAGGGGTGGGATCACCAACTAAGGCTTTTACTTGACTCATGACTAAGTATGGGGAGACAACAGGGAGCCATGGAGGGGCCTTTGCCCACTGCTGGCTGTCATCTTTACTATTTCAGGAAAGTTCCTCCCATAATGATCAGTGATGTGGAAGGCACTGGGCCAGATTTTAATGCCACTATGTAGGGCTCCAGGCCAGGGTTAGGTCTTGTTAGAACAGAGTAGGTGGCAGCAGAAGTCATCCCACGTACAGATGGAGAAGAGAAAGGGTGCACAATCAGCTGCTTTGCAAGGCCTGTATGATCCTAAGGCTGGCCGTGCTGGCAGCCAGGCTGTATCTCGACAGAGGCAATAATGAGAAAGGACTCTGTGGCCTCCACAGATGCAGAGGCTCAGCCATATTTTGGTCCTGTTGCCACAACGTGAGGGAAATGTCTTGGCAGAGGCACAATGGGCATGGAATCTGGCAGTTCGCACAGATGCCATTCGGCAGGACCTGAAAATGCACAAGGCGGAGCATTTCCACTGGAGCACAGACCGAAGCTCACCGGGAGACCTGAGCCCAAGAAAAACCCTGCAGATGTTGCATAGTGCTGAATAGTGATTATGAGCACAAGACAGAAATGAGTTCTGTGAGGGCAGAAAACAACAGATGCTTAAGAATGAAGTAAGAGGGAAAGGTTAAATACTTGCCCAAAGACTAAATGCACAGATACTCCTTGTGGGGCCTATGCTTAGTTTGATGTTAACTTCACTTATAGCTTCACTTGCATTAAGCACAAGTGTTAAAGCTTCTCTGAGCTAAAAGTTTCATGCCAGGATGTGGTGCTGAAAATGCCACAGTTCACTTCATGCAGTACAGCTCTACATTTATGCCATTAACTCGCTCAAACAGCCCTTGACATTGCTGACCTTAGCATGGCAATGGCGTCCCTGCACCACCTAGCAGGAATAATTGCTGTGACATGCACAGGTCACAGAAGGCAGCTGCTCCTTTGTCCTCAAAGTCTTTACACTCCCACTTTTCCTCTTCCATGGTTTTCTGGGACCACACAGGGAGACTGAGACTAAAGTCGGCTAACACACAATCAATAAGCAGACAGCACTTGTCTGTTCGGTGCTGTCTCTGCTGGTGTGCTTTCAGCTGCCGCCAATGCCTGGAAGAAATAAGCAGATGGATAAAAAGCAGTAGGGTTCAGCTCAATCCAAAAAAGACAGAAGGGAAAATGGTGGGATTTTCAAAGGTCTAACCCTGCATTACATCAAGATCATTACACCACAAATTGTCCAGATGGTGCAAAGCCTCAGGCTCATGGCTGGACTTCTCAATACACTTGAATATACTTATTGTCAAAGTACGGAAGAAAGTCTAACGAGTTAGGAGTCTGCACGGCCTGACCCAGGTCTCCAGCTCCGGTGGTCTGCTCATTGCAACTCCCTCTCCTGAGACCAAACTCACTATAGAAGGACTCACCCAGTGCCAAATGTACTCTTTTAATTTAAGGAGTAGCAGAGACCCATATTTTCACGCCACATTAATGTCCAGTAATCTCCAGGGGCACCCTGTTCCTCGCCGGACTAAATTAATAGGTCTTGGTCTAACCTACAGAGTCCTTCAATATCTAGAAAATTCAAGAGTATCACGTCAGAGACATCTGTTTTCCTGTGTGATTAATATTTTAAATTCTGTTTTCAAAACAGGATGAATATATCATAGATCTCTGAGGAAAGGACTAGGCATCTGTTGTATGTTGACACTGTAGAAAACATAAAGCATCATTTGTTGATGCTAACACAGTACAAACAGTAATGCAGTTCTCTGAGTTTTTTTCTTCTCATTCCGAAGTAACAGAACATAGGTCTTTATATTAAGAGGAGTGGTCTCCTTCTACACTGACATATTATCTCTTGCTTCATATGTCATTCTTTATATTGAAATTGCCTTTAAATTTTTAGGGCTTTTCAAACTGTTCTACAATATGCTAGGCCCAGGATGAACTTCTATGGTTTGTACTCTCATGCTACCGGCAGCGATAATTGTATGAATTAATGTTTTTCATGTATGAATTTCTGAGTTGAAATTAAGACCACAAAATCACCTAGCTGTAAAGCCATTCTTGTCATTTTTCCCAAGGAAATTAAAAAAAAAAAAACAAAACAAAAAAACAGCCAGGAATTGAAATTGAAAGCACTTTGATTGATTTTCAATAAATTTATGTGCCAGTGCCTGAATCTCATTTCATTAAGGAAATTTCTCCATTTCCATGGAAAAAAATTTGCTTGTTTACCTCACCACATTTTCTGTAACTTTTTCCTGTTTTCTGTTGGGTTGTTGTTTTTTTTTTACTTCTTGATTTAAGCTATCAGATTTCAGCCAGCCAGCATCAGAATGTGAGCAATTCGTGTACCTGGCACATATCTGTCACTGTAAAGCTTGGGTTCCTTTACAAATATTCCTCTTCCAGAGGTGACAGCATCTCTAATTACAATTCGTAAGGAGACTCAAGCTTGTCCATCACTTTTTTCTGATAAAGTGAGACACCTTATCTTTCAGTGCAGTTCTCATCAGGCATTAAGGTCAAGTTCTGGCAGAGCACATATAAGTGTGCCAAATGTGTTGTATAAGCAATGCTGCTGTGCAAGTTACCCATGATGTCTGGGAGAAAGAAATCACGTCATTTAACTTGTTGTGTCAGTCTTGAAAGATGCGCCAGAATTTTGAGCCAAAATTGGGATTGTTTTAGAGATGTGCTTCCCCAGGATAAGATCTGTAGGGCACAGCAAGGGCTCAGGGAAAGATACAGCTCTGATGAGGTGTCCTTGGAGACAGAAGTATTGATGGAATTATCAACTTTCATGTTGTAATGTCGCACAGGTGTGGGGAACCTCCCTTGTGACCTTCCACTGAGCACAGGCCTCCTCCAAAGGAAGTTTGCTAAGGGTGGTAGGTGATATCAAGTTGACATACGGCTTCAGACACCACAATATCGCATTGTAGTCCTGAATAATGCAGTAAAAATCCATGAATACCAAGAAGGAGCCACCCACAACAAAGCTATACATAATCTCCTCCAGCACCCACGTCAGCTCTTATTGCGCTCTTTCTCAGGAAGCTGGGTAAACAGATGATCCCTGCAAAATACTGCACAGAGGCAACAAATGTGAGGTAATTTAGGATATAGCACCTGGTAGGGATGAGGAGAAAACCCTCCAGAATTTTATCCCAGTCATGTAAATCGTCCCATTTGCTAGTTAATGGAGTTGAAAAATAGCTAGGAAATCTGGGGTGCCTCAGCTCTCAATAAAGTTTCCCATTCCATCCTTTTAAGTGGAAAATGGGAAAGTCTACAATGGTTGGATAGACTGTCAATGCCAACCATTGATGCTGATATGGTGGAAAGTATCGGCAAAATTTCCAATGATGTATGAACAATCATACTCAACATACAAGTCATCCACTGAAATGAAAGATTTAACTGCACTTCTTTTTGGAGTTTAACACCTAGAAAAATAGGCTGAAAACACTTAGCCTAATAGGAATTCACCTCTGAACTGATAGCACAGGTGGAGTTACTCTGTGAGCTGAAAACAGAAAGCCTGAAGACCAGAGCTGTCATGTGAATATAGCCCTGGAAGAAAGCCATGAAAGACGGATTTAGTTTTGGAGATTGTATCAGTGGGATACTGAACATTGAAAACCCAGACATCCTCTTTCTCATTCTAGTTGCTTTCACAGAAACAAGAATATGCACATCCTTAGTAAGCAGGCAAACTTGCACCAGGAAATACTGGATTTGTGCAATCAACTTTTTTCAGGCACAGAAATAGTCCACCAAAGCAGATTATTGAGACCAAGAGGCAAGGCTATTTTCAACAAGAGCAGCACAGCTACCGTTTAACACAAGCGAGTTGCTTTTACTGAGGGAAGTGCTGACAGAGTCCCCCAAGAGCATATGTAGCTCTTCCCTGTGGACCTTTCCTGGTGGAAAGAGAAGGGGCTCTGGTTTGGCAAGTGAAGGTGTTTCATAACCCAAATGCTTCTGGATAACGTTCACACAGGGAAGCGTTGACAGAAACCTCCCAATCCAGACATGGAAACCTTTCTCCTTCTGCCTACTTCTGGTTATTTGTCGTTTTGATATTTGGATCACTCCTATGCCTAGGCTCTATCTATTTCCACCAGGGATCCAAAGCCTACAGGGCTGTAGTGTACGTATTTTTAATATTGACAAAACACCTAGAAAAATTTAACCCCACCTGTAGCTGGACTTAAAGCATTAAATACAAATGAAAAATGAGAGAACTGCAGTTTGATCAACAGGAACTTATTTTGGAAAAGTCTCAGAAACTTGATTTTAGTACTAGAAGAGGGTACCGCAAACCTAAATTGACATGGTCAGTATAGTGAAATCACTTCTGGTGGGAAACGGCAAATCTCAACTCCAGGCTGCTCACCTCACCGTGGTTAAGGGGAAGAATACGGGCCGTATCAGCCTGGAATAGGTACAAAATGTTTGTATTTATAGTCGTGAGTTATGCAAGCTGCAAAGAAAGCATGTGGGTGGTGCACAGAGAACAGGAGAGAAACAGAGTTGTTAGTCCATCTTTGTGAGTTGTTTTAAAATAATGTCCCTTCTTCACATCAAGCCGTCTGTTCAGTGTCACCATAGTGACGATGCTCACCAGCCACCCAAGTCTGCCTTGCAGCTCCCTTTAGGAGTCTCACCACCGAGAAGATGTTGCTCCTGGAAGCATCCCTCCCTCGGAGCCCAAAGGGGAAACCTCCCCTGGCAATCCAGCCTCTGCATTAATACCTCTGCTCATTACCTGTGCACAGCACCCGTGTTCCTTGGCAGGACCCTGCAACATGCAATATGCTCTATGGGCAGCAGCGCAGAGGCCGCTGAGTCTGCAAAAGGAAAGAAGCACATTTGATACCCAAATCTCTGTTCTTGGTAACTATCTCCCATTTATAAACAAAGGATTTGAACTTGTGGGATAGGATAATCGTGTTTTCCTGCAAAGCAGGACTCCGCATGTGTCGTGTTTCCCTATAGTTTCAAATTCTCTGTGAAAAGCTCAGAGCTTCACAGGAATTGCCAAGTGGGGAGGCTAAGGTGACTGGTGTGGGCAGGTGTCCCCCACCCATGGGTACCCCTTACCAAGCAGTGTGTCCTCAGATAGAGCAGGATCATGGGGCTCGGTTATCTGTGTTCTCCAACCCAGGTTGGTTTCCCACCATATCCTCCATTATTAATTCTGGATACCCTCAGGTTGGTGCTCTCAACACGAAGCAGCAAGGAAGAAACAGATAAATGGTCATGCCTCTTCCAAATCTTCTCCTTCCTTGATCACTCCTTGACTTCTGCTGAGACTGATCCTCCTCCATTGCATGACCGATTTTGGTTTCCCTCAGCAGGGCCACTGTAACAAGCCTGAGTGGTAAAATATAGAAATCCTTTGCATTCTTTGCAGGGAAAAACAGTTCTCTACATAGCATCATTAATTTTACATATACTCTTTTTACATACAATCTCAAAAAGATTTTTCGGTACCTTTCTGGCATTTATTGCTGATGCATCAGAGACACACAGATCCCTGAGACACAGATGTGATGCAAGGTGGAGGATGACACCCTTTGCAGCAACTAGCACCTAAGAAGGAGTCAGGGAGATGAGAACAACCTGCTTGCTGGTTAGGGTAAATCCATTATAGCTCTATGCATGTCCCAGACAGCTTTTAGAAAACCTTACAGAGGACCTCATTACCAGCCTATTCTTTTGCAAAGTTAGTTGTTCTTGGTAGTGTTGAAGGGCTGTTAAAAACAGGCTGATTTTAATATGACCTTATAAAAGATTCACATAAAAGCCAGAAGGAGCAATGGGAATCAAGAGAGGTTTGTTGTTAAGACATCAGAGGAGCACTGGAAAAGATTAAAGTTTGACTCTTGGCTGTGCTGATGACCTTAGGTAAGTCATTCAGGAGCAGGCTTGTAAGAGAGATCAGCTTGCTTAGGAAGTATTTCAGAGTCAGTGCCTCCATGGGAACAAGGGGGTGCAGGGCACAGTTGAAAGCACATTATTTAATTCCTAAAGGGAAGCAGACACCTTTTCAAAGTTTGATAGTGATTACGAATGCTGAGCAAATCAAAATCTGAACTTAGACTCTTCTAAGAATCTCATTTCATCTTTCTGTGCCTCTTTTTTTCAGGAGTGTAAAACAGGGAAAATAAATATTTTACCAGTGTTGTAAGGATAAGTATAAGAATATTTGCTGAGATACAGCAGTGATATAAGCTATAGAAGTCAATAAAATGGATACAGCATTTTAAAAAATCCAAAATCCTGGTTTTTATCCAAATGGTGGGTTAGTGACAAGAACAATAGAAGTCTCTCCTACTGAATTATTAACCACACAACTATTTATGTGACAAATGCCACCTTTTTGTCTGATCATTATTTGCAATGAGATAGCATCACCATTTTATATCCCTATGTACACTTGAACAATATTTGATAAATTATAGTACAAAGTCTGACACAGAAAGTACTGCTGAATACAGTTACTTCATTAATCTTCCTAAAATTACCAGAAAATATATTTTCTAGACCTGGTTAATAAACCACAGGTTATCACCAAAGTAGCTTACTTATAGATCACTGAGGGAGGATGAAGCTTGTTTTCCCATTGACATATCACTTACTTCTGAATGGAAAATTCTGCTGAGACAGCCCACAGCTCAGACCATACACATTAGTAGGATTGCAGAGAAGGACCTTTAACAGTGTGTCTGACACATTACCGATTTATGAGAGAACAATGTTGGACTAAACATGAATAAAAAGCTATGCTTTCACACAATTTGGTGTAGCAACATTGAAATTGTACCAGGATAAACAACTGCCTTGCAATAAGTGTGCTCATCCACCATTCAGTGTTAAATCTTAATTTTTGCTTATTCCAATTTCTTTGTGTTAAGTGTTTCTAAATTATAAATAACCCTGCAACTCTAATAACAATACATACTCTGTTAAGGAAAAGGTAAGCACAGAAATATATTGTTAAAGTGATCTATTTAAAAATTACCATACATGATTTATCTGAGGATTTGGGTATCAAGGCAGCTACTTCATCATATTTGAAGGGATATTGACAGGGAGTCTATGGACAAATCCTACCTCTATGTAGCATAAGTAGACTTTGTCTATGCATATTTAGTTACAAAATTATTATGACATGATCTTTATGGCTTGATTTTTCTCCTGTTAAGATCATTGGCAAACTGTCTTGACCTTAGTGAAAACAAAATAATATCCTATGCTAACTATATACATCACTACCCTGTTCTCCCCTTGATCTGAGCACTGAACTGTGGTTAACATTAAAGAGAGCAAGTTCAGCCATAAGAATTTTCACGCCCTAAGCAAGCAGCAAGTGTGAGACTGTTCCTTGTCATGTCTTGTCTTTTTCTCTTTCATGTCTCTCTCCTCTTTTTTTTTTTTTTACCTTAATTTGCTTGTAAGATAATCTTTCATGGCTTAAGGAAGGGCGGTTCTGTGATAAAGACATTTGATGGAGAGCTAGGTTCAATTTCCTGGCCTTCTCTATAACTACCTTTAGTGTGTCACTTACTAAAGTGCCTCGCAAAACTACAGTGCTAATAATGACATGGACCACAGACAACTTTCTGCTGGTGATACCAACCAACACGAAATGGCCAAAACACTGTGATCATGTTGAAACTGTGTATTGGGAATGGTCTCTGGTCTCTGCTTGTCCATGAACCATGCCCAGACACTGTTTAGAAGAGCATTAGTTGACCTGAGTCAAAACCATCCCAGGGAGCATGTTAGCAGTTAAATAGTGTGAAACGGACTTCATTGATGTTCTGTTACAGACACAGCCTTCAGTTGCCAATGGGCAAAACAGGGCTTCTCCTGTATCTCAAACATCTCTCACAGCCCAAAAATAGAATTAAATCCCCCAGGGGTTTCTCCCATCCTCTCATTTCTTGCACCAGATGAGCAGGCACTGGGAAGGCAGGGCAAGTAAACTTCAGCAAGAGACTTCGGATCTGAAAGCCAAATGCTGCATTCAGCAAAAACTGACAGCAAGGAGGTAGCACTGTGATAGTGCTATAGCTGAAGGAGTAGTAAGTAGAGTGCAATCAACAAAGACAGAAACAAAACAAAACGAAACAAAAAATTATTAAGGGAAAGCTGGAAGTAGCTGGAGACCCAGTGAATGAGGATACATGTAACTTCAAGTCCAGAAGAGAGAGAGGATGGAATAAGAGAGGATGGTATGAGAAAGATGTCGAAAGTGGTCTCTGTCCTTGCAAAATGTAAAACTTTGTTGAGCAGTGGTTGGCATCATATATATCACCTCATATGCCTGTGGTCTTTGTGCATAGCTGTCATAGTAGACGCTTAGTCTGTCATCAGTTATGGAGCAAATGGAATAAGGTTCTTTATGAGAACACAAGACAAAGGTATTTCTCACTGTGTTATCCAGTGATACCTTAACACTGCTCAAGTGTTTTTTTGATAAAAGCTCACGTCTCCTGTTGCATTTTCTAATTCCTTCTATCTCTTCTTTAGAGGTCCAGTGGAAAGACTTGTTGGCTTGTTCTTTGCTGGCTTGTGGGAGAGCATTTCAAAATTGGCAATGGATCAGAAGGACTGAAAAGCACTTTTGCTCCCACCAATGTTTCTCAGAGCTGCTAAAACAGGACCAGTGAAGATGTTCACCAGACTCCAAGTCCTTGCGCTAGCTTTGTTTTCCAAAGGAGTTTTCCTTTCCTTGAGTGACCACAACTTTGTAAGGAAGGAAATTAAGATAGAAGGAGACCTGGTCTTAGGTGGCTTATTTCCAATCAATGAAAAAGGCACAGGGATAGAAGAATGTGGGAGAATCAACGAAGATCGAGGGATCCAGCGCTTGGAGGCCATGCTGTTTGCCATTGATGAAATCAACAGAGACAATTACTTGCTGCCAGGAATTAAGCTTGGAGTTCATATCTTGGACACATGCTCCAGGGATACTTATGCCTTAGAACAGTCTTTGGAGTTCGTCAGGGCGTCTTTGACTAAAGTGGACGAAACAGAGTATATGTGCCCGGATGGCTCATATGCCATTCAAGAGAATTTACCATTACTCATTGCAGGAGTCATTGGTGGTTCCTATAGCAGCGTCTCCATACAGGTAAGTCACAGGAACCCCATCAGGTGAGAATCTTTCATCTGTAATTCTTGTGAGAGAACCCTTGCTTGCATAAGTTTGTCAATAAAGCAGGTCTTAGCTTAATCACTTTACCCCAGGAGTCAATCTAGCATATAATTTTAACTTACTTTGTATTAGTTTGATTCACTCTTTAGAACTTTTTCTGCAGTTTAAACCTCTGGCAGCTCTCCATTTACTCCAGTTATGGTGTATCCTGAGGTCATCTCAAGTTTCCAAAAGTCTTAGCGTTTATTTTGAACTTTGGATTTCATGAGACTTTTTACAACTCTAAGTTCAGACCTCTGTTTTCACATCAATAATGAAGTATACCATCTATATTTCAGAATATATGTATGCCCGTCATGCTGCATGTACATAACATTTGTTATTTAAACAACAGAAATTTAAAATTAAAGTAGAAATCCTTATTTTATTTGCAGGCTGAAATAAAGTAAAAACTGCATACTAGGTGGCATACTAGCCAGAAGCTTAAATTATCCCTGACCAAACAATTGCAAGATTTTAGTGTCTAATTAGGCACACTGAAGCCAATGAAAATTATTCTGCTGACTTTAGTGAGTGAGGTCTCAAATATCCCATGCAGTCAATACAATTTCTGAATGGATTTTAAATTTGATATCATTCCTTTTGTTTCCATATATAGTCCATATTAAGACAGTTTTTGCCAGGAAATGTTGCCAGGCAGAGTGCAGTGTCAGCTCTGTCAGAGGTCCAGCACAGAAAATAGGTGCCCTCAGTATATCTTGCTCCCTCCTTCTGCCACACTGTAACTGCAGCTTTTGGTTTTACAATATCGATCCCAAATAGGCTCTCAGTAGAGTGTTGGAGAGTATTTAATGGCTTGCAATGGTATAAAGTTGCAGGTGGTAAAACGCTCTATATATCCTTCCAATTAGGGTTTTATTGCATGTTTGGTTTCAGTTGCAAGGGGCCAGACATAATATTGATTTCTTTTGGATCTTGGTTTCCTATTTTCTATAAATCAGTGCAAAAAACATAAAATCTTTGGCTTTTTTTTTTTTTTTCCCATTACATGAACATCAAGACCATGTACGCCTTCCTTTTTAGCAGAAATTTTGCATTTCTCCTCTCCGGAGCAGGCAGTCCTATGGCAGTCCAGCCTCAGCAGTTCCGAGTTCCCTCTCAGTGTCAGTGTCCACTACCCATGAGCAAAAATGCCCCCTAGCTTCACTTAAGCTGCCAAATCTCCATATATCTCATTGGATTGGGTTAAATTAAATAAGTCAGTCTACATTACTCATAACCACAAGTGAGTGGTGTCTTAAACCCAGATTCAGGTAGGCTGAGACCATGCATCTAGTATTTACTAATGGTCAGCTGTAGGTTTCCAAACGCACCAAGCCTTGACAGTGTTGGACTACTATTTCCAGACTAAGTACAGGTCCTAGTTACTACATGAGTTTCAAAGGAGAAAAGTGTTCTTCTGTACTATAGAACACCCCAGCGGTGACAGAAAGCTGTCCAAGCTTCATTCACCTGTTTCGTAAACGGGACAAGGGTTCATCCGCTGCTCATTTCAATCAGAATTACATTGGGGAACTGACTTCTGCTCTTGTCAAGGCATTAAATCCTGTCAGCTTGGGAGCGTGCATGAGCACAGAAGAAGCATTTCAATTAATTAAATTTTATTCCCTTTTGTGTGGCTTGTCTGTGTATTCATAACAGGACATACCTAAGCAAATGATTACCCATATCACAGGAGAATAGTTTCTGTGAGCAGAACCTCAACCATCTCTCATACTAGGAGTGGTTTTGTCCCACTGTAGACCACATAGCACAGCAGGGATGTATCCTTCACCAGTTACATGGATCTAATCACTTGAGGCACAAAAACCAAGTTCCAGGGTTGGAAAACAGACATCTGAAGAGAAGAAATGGTAGCTGCAAAACCTCAGGCAACACAAATTGTTAAGGAAATCATTATTCATTGTCTCTTCCAACCAGACAAAGGGTACAGCAAGTAAAAGCAGCAAATGGCAGGCTGCTGTGGATGCTAAAATCTAAATGAGTTCAAGAAGTGATTAGAAAAAATAAGGAAATTCTGTATAGATACCACCTCCTGCTCAGCAGTTCCCAGAGCTGCAAGTATCTCAAGGCCAGTAAATATTTTGAAACATCTTGTGCTTGCCCTGGTGGAGAGGCGACAGTTGTTTTGCTGCACCTTTGGTCTAGCCATTTGTGGTCAGTCTCTTTCTCAGATCACCCTAAATATAAGTGTCTCCAAAGGACACGAAGTAGCCTAAAAAGCACATCCATAATAGTTGTTACAGCTGAGGAAATGGTACAGATATTTCCTTCCTTCCCAGAAACACTAAGGCAGGCATGTCACGTTCCTAAAACAACCTGGGGTTTCTTGCACAACATCTGTCAATCTGTCCCTTTGAAGCCACTCTCTGGTGACTCTCACTCTCCGTGAGGCAGCAGATCAGATGCAGTAGGCATTGAATATACACAGTTTATACCAAGGCTTTAAACTGCAAAAGCTTGGGTTTGGAGCAGCTGTCAGATGGAAATCAGAAGTCCTTATAAGAAACTTTCTTATTCAGTACACGTGACAAGTGGCAATATAGCTGTATGCATATCTGTATGCTGCCCAATTTTCAAAATTTATGAGGGATGATGAAACAATAATCATATCCAATATTACTCTATACTTGATACAGCTTGCCTATAGTTGCCAATAGCTGTTCAAATGTAAGACTTTTTTTACACAATTCTTCAGAAAAACTAAGAAATAGGTTCACAAATCATTCAATGTGTTATGGGACACTTTCCAGCTAAAAAAGAAGTATTCAGTTGGTTATTTTCCCTTGAAATAGATTGAGTTGCCCTTCCTTCAGTCTTTCTTTTCTAGCCTTGCTCTAGATTTCAAGCTATCTAGAAAAGACGTAATTAAGGCATTCACTCTTTCTGCTTATCTGGTTTAGATAGCCAGTCATGACTTCTGTTTCAAAGAAAATCCCTGTCAAGAATAATACACATTGCAGACTCCAACCTGAAGATGTAAGGACTTCAAAGCATTGAAGCCACAAAACTTAATGCCATGCCAAACTGCCAAACTTCAGAGACCTGTACACCTGTACAGCGTAGCAACTGGAATTGCACCACTACTGAATGTCAAACTGCTTCAGCAGGCGTGTGTGCAAGGCTGAGCATCCAGCCCCGTTCCCTGAGCTCCCAAACAGCGCTCGGAGTGCTGGATGCTTCCAGATGTAGCCCTGTCAAGCACTTCCCTTTCGCCTGAGAGCTGTAAACATCATCAAGTCCACAGTGCAGTTTCTTAGCCTTAAAATAAACCATACTGAGCTCTTCAGGCAAGTTATTTCTGCTTTTTCCTTTTTCCTTTTTTTTTTTTTTTTTTT
>VWYH01003019.1:119793-183600 GCA_013399365.1 Pampusana beccarii
TGAATTTGCTGTTGTATTTCAATACCTTTTCTTCCCCCTCCTTTCACCCTCCCTCTCCAGACTTTTGTCTGGACAGCTGTCTGCCAAATCACTTCATGATGCTCCTGCTGTCAGATTTCTGCTTCTTTCATTATCCTTCCACCAAGGAAAAAGGAATTTGCTGGTAAATCAGCAACTAACACCTTCCCCACTGAGTCAGTATGCGCGATAGGCACTTTTTGCAGAGACTGAAAACAACAAGAGAATGCAGAATGCTTAATTATTTTCTGGTCAGACTAGGCTATTATCATTAATGATGATCCAGATAATTAGTTTTTAGATGTTGTGTTTAAATTAGCAGAAAGCCCAATCTGCACAGCGTTTGATCTCCCAAAACTCAAGCCAGGATTCTCAGTCAATGGAAGAGCTCATGTAAAAAAAAAGCTGTTTTCGTGACATAAAATGTTGACCTGAGCTGAATCTAGGACTGCAAGGTGAATTCTCCAAAGTTTGGAGGACTTTATTTTGGGTTCATGGCTTTTCATGTGAGCCAGGTTGTCCATTCTCTTCTTGTTTACAACAGAAATTTCAAACATATTTTCCTTGAAGGTGTTCAATTAATCGTTAAAAGGATAAGAAAAATGCGCTCTTCATTTTCACAGAGTAGCACCTGAATAGCTAATCCAAATGCTATGTTTAAAATACTTAGGTCAGCTCTGTCAGAAATATGGATATGTAAGCAGGAGAACAACTATTCAAGTGCTGGATTTGTTCCTTTTTTGTTTTTATGTTTTGTTTTGGTTTTTTTGAAAACCAGACCCCTCTTCCAAAAAGGAAAATCAGGATCCACTCCCTGCAGTCAATTCTTAGAAATATTAAGACATTCCCTCAGGTGGGCTGGACTTTGCATTTCCATACTCACTATATTTATGTTGATGTAGGGCTTTAGCCCTGTTTACGCTACCAACCCACAAGACCTCCAGATCGCAGTGATGAAAGTTATTCCCAAGTTACAGCCTTATCCAGAAAAAAATGGCAGAATAGAAACCAGTATTCAGCTGTCTTCTCTTGAACTTCTTGTTGTGCCTCAAGTAAACCACAGCAAAACCACTGGAAGGTTTAAAGTTACATTACTGCTATCACAAAAGCTAAGGTCTCCCTCTTAAGTGAGTGACCACCTGGCATGAAATTCAAAATATTTACACATTTACTGGCAATATATTCCTAGCTGTCGTTTCTCCTTAGTCACACCAGTCTGCCAAGGGCAGATAATCACCTCCATCTCCTTCCTCCAAGGATAAACCAGCTTCCAACCACAGTCTTAACAATAGCTTGTGACTTCCATAACCACTGAAAATAGTGCAAAATCTGTTAAAGAGCTACATTTAAAAAAAAAAAAAGGCACATAAAATTTAAAAAAAGAAAAACAAACAAAAAAACCCCACCATAACATGAGTCTCTGTCCCCATGTGCATGGACCCAAAGGGGATACGGGCAGCAGAAATGTGCAGGGGCTGCAGGAGTTCACCATGGACCACAGACCACGTACATTATTTGTGCTGTGCTTGCAGAGGAGCTTTGCATTCAACTGCAACAACAGCCTCTGGTGATTTTGTGCTTGTAAAACTAAGATCCTTATTAAAAGATCTATTCTGCGAGATGGGCCACCTGCCACTAGCATTTAAGCTACACATGCACTTGCTGAGTTCCTGGTGCCTTCTTTAAACTCTTTCCCTCTTTTATCTCTGTTATTTCTCTCCTTCCATTACCTCTCAGCCAGATCCTCGCTTTTTGTTCCTCTCTTTTTATCTATTCCACATTAAGAAATTGAACAGCAGTTCGCTTGAGATTTTCAAAATGCCCAATCACCACTGGACATGTCTTTCTTAGAGATTTCAAAAGCACGTATCTCCCTCTGGTTGGCTTTTTTGAAGATCTCAAGGTAAACGATTCCTTTGCAGGATTTTCGATTTATGTTTGGAATATTTTTATTTTTCATTTTCTGTGAGCATTTTCTTCTTTTGCCAAGGGGAAATGATACGATTTTACAGGAATAGACAGGTAACCTGTGAGATCACAGGTAAGAAGGAAGGAGCCCTGCCATGTTACAAGTGGGGAAGGATGTAACTATAAGAGAAAGCAGACAAGAATAGGAACTAGTCAGGGACATCTTGACATCACCCACACTCATTCTGTCCCTTCTGACTAGGAGTTACGCATCAGTTAATGAGTCTCAACCATATTTATTGATGGCTCTTTAAGCTGCAGAAGCCATTTCATGCTTTTAGAACTGTCACCTCCAGTTTTAGTCCCTTTCCTCATCACATGTAAATGTGACACGCGTCAGTTACAGTCAGGTTTGCCAAGTCTCAGAGAAGAGTTGCACTCCTGACATGTAGAGCAAGGTCTTCTGCGCAGATCTCAATGTGCCGACTCAGTGCTTAGCTTACTTCACTTCAGCGGTTAATGCTGTATGGAGGCAGAGTTCATATGTGACAGCTCACTGTCCTATCCCCTGCAGGAAAAAAAAAAAAAAAAAAAATTCCAAACAATTCCTGTCTCCAAGTACAACATTTCTCTGCATGTCCTTCTTGGTTTATATTTGATTAGATACAACGTGCATACAAAAAGAAAATCCTGGGCCCTCTACAGAAATCCTAGATGCTATTCTGACAGTATTCCCTGTTTCTGATGTTCATTTCTCAGACACAATTATTTCACTCCTCAAACGTTGCTTCTCTGGATGTGACTGCTATTGAGTCCACTGCAAATATTTTGCTATATTTTTCCAGCTTGACTACCAAAATTTTCAGGAGAAGAGCAAGACCGAAAACTCTGTTGCCTCCTCCCCTCCCCTTGCTAAAGAAAACACCAGACCTTTTTATTTGTTTCGTGACAAATTGTTTTTTTTCCTGCATTACCCATTGGAAGAAATTTTGTTAAAGAAGAACACTCACTAATTAATAAGCAACCCTCTTAATACCAAGGAGAGACAAAGTTGATAGGAATGATATTTATACTTATAGATATCTCAAGAGTGGGTTTGAGATGAAACCAGATTCCTTTCAGTGGTGCCTAACAATAGGATGAGGGGCAATGGGCACAAACTGAAACACAGGAGGTTTAATCTGAATATGAGGAGAAACTTCTTTACTTTGGGGTGCCAGAGCCCTGGACCAGGCTGCCCAGAGAGGTTGTGGAGTCTCCTTCTCTGCAGACATTCAAACCCACCTGGACACCTTCCTGTGTGATCTGCTCTGGTGAACCTGCTTTAGCAGGTGGGTTGGACTGGATGATCTGCAGAGGTCCCTTCCAACCCCAGCCCCAACCCCAACCCCAACCGTTCTGTGATTCTGTGGTTACAAATTGAAAGAAGGGATGTCCTAACTTGACATGAAATGTAAATGACAGGAGGTGGGAGCATAGGGAGGGTATGGAGGCCGGTGGAGGTAGTTGACCAGAGAGCTATTCTCCTTTAGTCTTTGCATTGGGTTTATGCCCACCACTTATCACACACCTACACTGCATTCAGAATGAATGTTTCTTTCCTGACTTTCTAAAATGACACTTTCTGACAAAATCTGGGTAAAATATTTTTAGATTTAAGAAAAAATAAAAATTTGAATAAGAAAAAAAAAAAAAAGTAGGAACAAATGTTTTAGCTGCAGTTATGCCCGAATAATAACCAAAAGCCCACACTGAAGATGACCACTATTTAGGAATTAGATAGAACATACACTGGCAGCAGTGCATGTTTCTTCAAAGCAAAATCTCCGCTCCTGTGCTGTAGCCATGATCTAGACTTTAGGAAATCCTTGGTACATGGCTTTGCCATGGTCTCTCTGTGGGAATCCGGACAAGCAGCTCATCCTCAGGAACAGAAAGACTTTTTCAGGAGACCAAAGGCAGCATCTGAATCTCTGTTAGGACAGATTGCAGTTCAGAGACACGGGGATTTCTCTAGTTTTGCAACAGACACAAAACTCCCTTACCTCAACCCCATTCTGCTCAGTCTAATTTACTGTCTGTTCAGAACAGCCACAGGAGCTCTTGCCTGTCTCAAAGGAGCTCTGTGAATTTAGATTCATTAAGCTGTGTTAAGTGCATGAGATTCTCATGTGGTATAATTTTAGAAGTGCAGAGAGCACTGTCATATAACAAGAGGTCTCCTCTGTCCAACAAATGTGTGATACACATCCGTGTATTGCGTTGAAGAGACCTTATCTGCTTCAACACTTTTGAGATATCTTTTTTCCAAAGTGTTTCCTGCGCTCCCCAGCCCTGTACACATTGAAACAATCCATGTAACATCCTCTGGACTGTTAAGAAGGGAAATTTTAAACAAAAACATCAGAATAAATCCTACTGCCAGCAAAGAAAGCCCTACGGAGGGCAGGCAAAGTGCTTGATGGGATTCAATAAATCCATATATGAGTTTCTGAGATATATAGGTGTTACCTACCTGATCCCATCTATCATCAGGACTCCTGAACAGCCAGAAATATACTCAGAAACCAGATTCACATGTTTGATAGCTGTACCTAATTCACTGCTCTTTGCAGAAAGGTATTAGGAAGTAATTTTCAGCGTTACAAACTAGATTGGCAGTTTCCCATGAGTATTTTTACTGTCCCTGGCGTACAGAGAATTAGAAGTGACAGATGTGGCTCCAAAGCCATGAGAGGAACATCGGTCTCCTCTGGCACTGTCCTGGCCACATCATTTGCAGGATTTGCTGATTCCCAATGGAGGGATGTGGCTCACATTGGGCTTTTCTGCCATGCTGAGGTTGGGCAGCTCCTTGTGAATCACTCACCATCCTAGCCAGGTGGATGAGAGCCAGGATTTCTTGGGAAGTGGATGCTTTAGCACAAGACAGAGGCTACAATAACAAACCCAGCAGCACAAGAGCAGATAAAGTTTTCCCATAATGGTGAAAAGTGACTGCGTCAACACACTTTGTTCATAGCAAGCTGTGCAAAGCGGTAGTTTTAGGTTGCAGATGCAGAACATTCAGCCTTATTTTCAAAGGTGCTAAGCACCTGCAAAACCCACTGGTTTTGACAGCATAAAAAAACAGGCTACTACTGCTATTTAAGTGCCAACATATGGATTTCAGGCTCTAATTGCAGACACCAGGGCTTGATTAAATTGCTGCCTGGAGCTTTGCCAAGATAGATTATTTTGTTTAGCAAAAGCTGGATCTGCAGTGTGATTTTGAAGCTATAGCAGACATTCCAAAGTAGCATGGGGCTGCAGAGGTGTAGGTATCCCTCAGGTGGTTCGATCTCAGCCCACGTAACTCAGGTTCACATTGCTTTGTCCTCTATTGCACCGAGCCACTGCAGAATAGACATAGCCTGAGATATCAGCTCCTCTCCAGAACACGCTGCCTGTACCCTTATCTTGTCGCTTGTTTAATCAGGCTCTGATTTGAGAATCAGAGGGTCAGATCAGCATGGAAGCGGCTGGAAAACGGGGCCATTCTGAAACTGGCTGCATCAGCTAATGGCCTGAGACCTGATCTCTTTTGAAAAATTTGTCCCTAAACCCAAGTTACAGTATTCCAGAAAATTCTTGACTTCAGAATTTCCAGAAGAGTGTCCTAATCTGAATTAATAACAGATACAGCTTCACTGACCTCCAAGCTCAGTCGCAGTTCTGATGGACGACTGGGTCGCTACCCTCTATTATCAATCAGACTTCCTCATTTTTTCTCAGTTTTGGGCTAGGAAAAACTTTGGACAGTTTTGCCATGAAGAGCGCTACAGTAAACAGCATTGTCACTGGAAAGCTTTCGTCGCCCCACAGCACAAGAAGCCAAATCTCTGGCAGTTTGCAGGGACCCTAGAAGTATAGTGACCTCCAAGGCCCAGGGCCACCTTGTAAAATGAGGGTGTGGTTCTGTTTCCCTACATATGGATACTTTTGCTGCTCAGACTAAAATAAAAAAAATAAAAGAGAAAGAAAAAAGTTTAAAATAAAAAAGTAATTTTAAAAAAAAAGTTGTTATACTTGGTCAGAGTATCCTTCTGTGAGCTGAAGGCTTGACTACACACTGAATAGCACTGCTTTAGCTAGAAAATTGGCTTTTTTAGCCAATATGATGAGGGAATGCAGAATGATATGTGTGGATATCCTTATTATGGTTTAGCTCAAATAAAATAATTCCTGCTAGAATAAACTGAGACAAGAATAGCAATTTCAGCCCACACAGTTCTGCAACAAATGTTCCGGAATAGCTACACTGAGGACATTCTTATTACCAAGTCAAAGTGGTTTTTTGCATGAGGACATGTGAACCAAACCGTGTGGATATGTGGGTATGTAATCAAAAGTTACAAAGCCACAGCGGCTCAATAATGCTCAAAGCATCCATTGCACCTTGGTGACAAAACAAGCCCCTCAGCCCATCTCCTTTCTTTAAAGTTGATTGCTTAAATCACCACAGTGGAAATTAAATCCCACATTTCCAGTATAAGGCAGTTTCATGCGTGTTACCACCTAGCAGGGTGGTTAAAGAGGTTTCAGCTGTTTCCTGAACCACAGTAACTTGTTCAGCCACAGCACTTCCCGGCCATGTGCCTACACCCACAGGCAAAACTACAGAGCATCAGCCAAAGCTCCCTGCCAGGATAGTCCTTCCAAGAAGTGTATAAGATGTCTTATTTTGTTTTAAACTAAAATAAACCGCTTCTAGCAGTTTATTTTATCAAAGCATTCCTCAGGTCCCCAGATACAGCTGAGATGCCGGAGCATCCCACCTGCTCTTTACTGGTGCCCCAGAAGGACAAGAGGACAAGGGTGTCCTGGAGTCCCCTGTTCCAGGTGGCCCAGGGGGTTATGAAGGGCACTGCACACTGGTCCATTGTCTGAATTACAGAAAAGATAGGATCTAAATCTATAATATCCCAAGTGATACGGGTTGCTGAAAATCAATAAAATTATTCTGGCTTTTTTTTACCAGGCTGCCTATTTTGTTACTGACTTCTGAGCCTTCAAAATTTGCTTTGTTCCACGATGTTTTTTTCAAAACAGTTCTTTGCCTTTGATTTCTCACATCCATAGTCTGCGGTCAGAGAAACATTTGGGGAAAATGTGAAAAAATTCATTGGGCAGTTTTTAATAAGTTTCCCTTCAGAATCTCAAGCACAATATTACTTTTCAAATGGTTTTGTCAGGCTGCACCCCAAGAGCAACTTTAAATTTAATTTACTGGACACAACTTCCACTCACCAAGAGCAGAACTCCGAAGTCTCCCCTATGTCATTTAAGAAACAATCACAGGAAAAAAAAACGTCGTAATCTTTCTTCATTTATTTCCAGATGTAATCAGGAGCTACACTTCTATGAGAGTGACAGAGTAGATTTGGGAATATTTAAGCATTGGACGTAGCAATATATGGATAAAAAAGAAAAATAAAAAACACAAGACTTTGGACCACACACAAGAAGAGCAATTAGAGATTGTTAAAAGGTCAATACAACATTTTGCAGCACTTGAGGAGTACTGACATGCAACAAATATGCCATGTCAGGAGGACTGCCGTCAGAACAGCTAAGAAAAAAGAGTTTAAAAGAGAAAAAAGTTGGAGAGATAGGGAGCGTTTCAACAAGTGGGGTCAGAAAGTTCTGTAAAACGGAACATGTACATGTATATCTGTGATACTTGCATAAAAGAAAAATCTATGTCTTAGTAGTGTATTTGGCTATCAAATACAATGAGTCTTGGAGAAGATGAATCATACTGAACAGGAAAGGCATGCAAATCCCTGGACCTTAGTGAGGAACACAGGCTGAAACTGAAGTATATTGGCCATTTGTGTCAAACTCTCTGTTGGTTTAAACAGACTCAGCTCAACAGAAATAAAAGGTTCATTATAGTCCCAGTAGGACTCTGGGAATTAACTGGGCAGCAGAACAGCTATTCTGCACCTACACAGTGCTCCGGTCTCACTGAAGTATGTTATCAACGCCCTTAATTTGTGATTGTCAGAATATCTCTTGCTAAAAACCACTGTTTATGCCTTTCTCTAGATTTTTCTGTTCAGTGTTATAAATAGCACCCTTTTAAAATCTGTGTTCTCACCCTTCACTCTAGGTGGCAAATTTGCTCAGACTCTTCCAGATCCCCCAGATAAGCTATGCCTCCACCAGTGCCAAGCTGAGTGACAAATCCCGCTACGACTATTTTGCACGGACGGTGCCCCCTGACTTCTACCAAGCGAAAGCCATGGCTGAAATCTTACGGTACTTCAACTGGACTTACGTGTCAACAGTTGCTTCAGAAGGAGACTACGGGGAGACAGGGATCGAAGCGTTCGAGCAGGAAGCTCGCCTCCGCAACATCTGCATCGCCACTTCCGAGAAGGTGGGCCGGTCCAACATCAGGAAGTCCTATGATGGTGTGATCAGAGAGTTGCTCCAGAAACCCAACGCCAGAGTGGTGGTGCTCTTCATGAGAGGTGATGACTCTCGGGAGCTCATCGCAGCTGCCAACCGCTTCAACGTTTCCTTTACCTGGATCGCCAGTGATGGATGGGGAGCACAAGAGAGTATTGTCAAGGGCAACGAGCACATAGCTTCTGGGGCAATAACCTTGGAACTTGCTTCCCACCCAGTTAAAGAGTTTGACAGGTATTTCCAAAGCCTCAGCCCTTACAATAACAGACGTAACCCTTGGTTCAAGGACTTCTGGGAGCAAAAATTCCAATGTAACCTCCAGAACCGAAAACCACATAAAAAGGCTTGTGACAAGCACTTCACCATCAATAGTTCCAACTACGAGCAAGAATCCAAGATCATGTTTGTTGTGAACGCTGTGTATGCGATGGCCCATGCCTTGCATAAAATGCAGCGGACTCTGTGTCCAAACACCACCAAACTCTGTGATGCCATGAAGCATCTGGATGGCAGGAAGCTGTACAAAGATTATCTCCTGAAAGTAAACTTCACAGGTAATAACGTCTCTTTTGCTACATGCAGAATGTCACTGTAATTAATGAAATGTTTGTCAGTCATAGTAAGAGCCAGATGAATTCCCAGAAGCACTTATTATCAAAGTTCAACCAGGCTGGTACCCAGGTCACAGCAAGGGAGAAAGAAGCAGAGAGACAGGGAGAGTGGTGAGAAACCTAATAAAAAAACACAAGCTTGATGCTCTTCCTATTTCTAACAGAAGGAAGAGGTGAAGGTGGCAACAGCTGGTCTTGGAAATGTTACCTTCCATCCTCTAAACTTCCACACACCAACTTCCATTTCATTCACAGCCAGTTTGGCTTCAGCTGGGCATATCTGGAGGCCAACGGTGATTTCACCACCTGCCACACTAGGCAACTGTCTGCTATGCCTACGCCAAGACTTGGCCTTCTCTTCCTCGTTTTTTTATGAATTTACATAATAGCGGGGCCCTAGCTAATGGCTAATACCCTTGCAAAAGTAAAGCAACCATTCCTCTTAAAGAACCAGATCAGTATAAAATACTTAAATAATTTGGGATAGTGCCATTATTTATGGTACAGATCCCTAGGCTTGATGACAAAGTATGAAAAGCTAAATTAAACATATGCAGGAGGCTTGAGGAGAGAGAGTGGCTGATCTGGCACCGATATAAGCAAACTTCATGGGCACTGGCTCGCAGCATAGGAAATGTATGTGTTTTTGCCATCACATATGGCTGAGCTTAGGTTTGCTATTAATGTTACACCACAGCAAGGCTAAACAGATCTACAGTGGAAACAAAGTGTAGAGCACTATGTCTTTTTGTTGTTATATGTCTAGATTTCTGAAGCATCTAGGTTGAACTCGCATTTCTATGTATTATTAAACTGATATTCTCAGCTGACTGAGTTGCTAGTAAGGAAACATCATGCTGTGTTTTGTATGAGAACTAGCTCCAAGAGGAACTGAAGGATAAACATGTGTTGATACAAAACGTTCAGTCCCAAGAGACTCTCAATAATGGTACGACATTAATAACACTGGGAACTGTGTGAAACTGTCAGACTGGAGCTTGATTTTTTCCCTTCTTTGGAGGTCTTCTCAGCATTTGATCCTGACCATCTCTAGATGCTACTGACTACATCCCTAGAGTTTCTCTCACTCCCAGTAGGCTATGGCTGGTGTAGCCAAGAACCCCGCTTTCTTGGGTCCATGTAGACACACGCCCCAGTGCATGCTGAAGAGCTCTCCAGGAACCCTGGTCTCCCAGCATCCTGCTAGCTGACCTGTTCAGACCACATCAGAGCTTCCCGCAGCCCACATGCCTGGATTGCTTTACCATGGAAATCAAGGAGGGGCATATAGGACTGGTCACATCCTACATCTTAATTCATCCCCCAGGGAATGATTCAAGAGGACACAGGAGCTTGGGCATGTTCTGCTAATATAGTTTCGGTCACAAAATAAAAATTATTCTCTTGGAGAGAGCAGCTGGAAGTTGAGATGCTTCAAAACCCTCATATGAGTGTTACATGCAATGCAAGTGAAGCCACATGCTTGTCTTGAGAAACATGATGCTTGCGTGTCATGCCATTTGGTCTCCTCCTAGAAACTGCTGCACCTGTAAGGATAGTCATGTACCATGACATATACAGATGCATAGGCAATGTATAGCTATTATATGAGATACTGAATTGCTTTTGACTTCTTTTTTTTAATTTTGTTGGGTTTTTTTTAATTTCATTTTGTGTGTCACAGACAACAGCACAAGACAGAACGAATCAACCTTTTAGTCTTTAGACCTATGGAAAATAAGAGCCATCATTTCTCCCCTCCCGTCCACACAGCACTTAGTACATAGAAACTATTTTCTCATTTGCCTACATTTATCCTCAGAGATGCCTGAATGTCTTAAAATTGTTGAAATCAAAGGGTGTCAGGAGCCCAGCACTTCACAGAAGCTGGGTCCTGGCAGGCTGATGGTCAGGGTTGGCAGTGGGGTGCAATGTGTTTCTCCCCCTGTCAGTGAGGCACTTCACAACAGGAATAACCTACCCAAATGAGTAGTAAACTTCATTTTAAAACTTTTTCTGACACTCCAGGTATTTTTATGGGCTTAAATGTACACACTTTTAATAGAGTCCGGCCTAATCTGTCACCAAACAATCTTGGTTCCAGTACATGATTGCTAATCATTTTCTTATCGTGCAGAGATGTTTTAAGCACTCGAGCATTTTCCCACTGAGCATTTATACATAATGTGAAAATAACCACAATTTTCTTTGACAAAAACTCCAGGGGAAATTTTGTGTAGATATAGCCAGAAAAGTTCATTTTCATTTTGACTTAATCATCTTCTATACTTTTTACGTGTTGGAAGTTGAAGCTGTTCAAGCTGAGGAAAAAAAAAAAAAATTCAAAGCCTGTCATTTTGCAATTTTAGAAACAGAAGGCTCTTATCTGAAACACATTAATTTATATTAAAATCAACATGGAAATCTTTGAATCTATGAACAGCTTTAGTTTCAGGTAGTTTTCATTTCCAATTTAAAACATTGAAAATCCTATTGAGTTCTTTTCCAGTGGCTTTGTTCTGTATATATTTTTACTAGCTTACGATGTGATTTGCTCATCTTTGTTATCTGTTCTTCTATTATAATGTGAATCCATGTTTTAATGTCAGTGATTTTTGAAAGCAGATGACTGATTTTTACATAGTGAGAGAACAAACAAATCTCTCATGCCTTCTTCCTTTCTGAAAGGTGTGAAATTTTAATACGTACAAGTCTTGTCATTGATTTCCACGGGACCAAGATTTCGCTTTTGCTTCTTCTGGTTGAAGAAAGTCTCTGGGTGTGTTGTTAACACAATTTCAGGACTCTGCAGCAGGGTACATCTGATAATGATGCTCTCGTATTTCCAGCTCCAAATCTGAGAACGTATCCCCAGAGAAGAGAGAGGATAGCATGGAAGCTCCCAGCCCACCAGGTACACCACAAACAAGTCAGACTGGGAACTTTTTTTCTTCTTTAGCCTAGGTGGCGATCTGCACCTACCAAAACGAATCAGGCAAGAAACAGAACATCAGTGAAAACCACATTCACACACACACACCAGCTATTTAAGCAATGCCTCCTCTGCTGAAAGGCAGAGGTACAGATAGATGATCCCTGCTTGCAGAAACCTGCAGCTTGCCGTGAGAGAAATCTGATGAATGGTCCTGAATACATTGTCCCAGCTTCCAGGAACAGGTGGTAACGCATGTCAAACACATCAGTCTAGTCAATGATAGGGTGGATTTATGTGACTGGTGCGGGACTGTGGAATTTTAGACATTTACCCTACACACTTGAATTAGTTTTAGTTAGTCTCTGATTACAGATAATGGAGGGGACCAGCACTTATAGACTGCGGTTCAGCCCACGTGAGGTAGCTCACGTAAGATACAATTTGCCCCTACGTTTCTCGCTATTCACTGACAACGGAGCATTGACCAACTAAGATTTTCACTTGTCATTTAGCTGAAAGCCTGAAGTGAGACTCTCGGGCACAGCAATAATGGGATCTGTAGGGAAATACTCAGGAACCTGTTAGCAGCAGGGTTGGAGTAGAGGACTGGTCACGATTTGTGCACTCTCAAGCTGCCACTGCCACTGCCATGCTGTGTGGCAGATATTTCATTATTATCTCTGGAGCCCTACTTATTTCTCCTTCTTCATTAAATTGAAATAACTCCACAGATCTGCAGTGCGGCATGAAGGAAGGGTGAGATTTCATTCCTTATTTTCTGTGAGATACGTCGAGCACGTAATTTTCTTGTAAGCCAGTAAGATCTATGTGACAAATGTCGTGATATCCTGAATCTTTTCAGTAAGGGAGAAGAGACACGTTTGCCTGATTCCCACTTCCAGCAGCAGTATCTCAGAATTCAAAGCCCAGCTCCTAGATAAACACACCCGCTCCATCTCAGTGTTTGTTTGGCCTTTCAAAGAATTATAGGCTGGTTCATCTTGATCTTCCCATGCTCTGCATTCCCTCCTGAGAGCACAAGTGGAACACTTGGTGTTCTGAATCATGATGCTCTTCTGCCGATAAAGAGATACCCGTTCGAGAAGCTGTTAGCTTGTATTACCGGAGCAGCAAAGAAGTGATGAACAAAGGCCAAGGGCCCCATGGGACAGTGTGCAAAGTAAACACAACTTCTCACCAGCACCCAGGCATTGCTTGGTGGAGGGGACTCTCAAAAGGGTTATGAATCCAGGGGTGAGCCCCAGCAAGAGACAGAGCTCCATAAATCCAGAAGCCTTCCTCCCTTGGAGGGATGGAGGGGCCAGTGCAGCAACCAGCTCTGATAACTGTTCCAGCTCCTTCAAGCCACCAGGATGACACAGAAAAGCATGAAAATCCATGAAAGCCACTTTTTCCTGTTTCTGCAAAAATATATCCCACAAAAGCAGTAACAAACATGCCTCATCCTGACCAAGGGAGTGACTTCTACTGGTGTGAAAACACATATAACACACTGCACCATGTAAATCGGATGCTTGGGCTGCCAACAATACACAGATATTGTCATCTCTAGGGCACAACTTACAAATAAAAGTTTCAATAAAACTTCTTTTGCCATGATGGCAGGTCAGTGACCTACCCATTAATGGTGTCTGTTATCTGGCTGGTGACCATTCAAAAATGCTGCCTTTTCATGCTTTTGTTTGGTACTAATTAACACTAATTGGCCTGAGGGAGGAGGAGGAGAGGTTGAATTGTATTCTTACCTCTTGAGGTAGCTCCAGCAGCAGAGGCCAAGGTGTTCTGGACCATTGCTGCCTGGTTGACTCGGACGCAAGGTGCTTCTGCCTGACCTGGGCACTGAGCTCCCAGAGACAAAAATATGGGAAATGCAGAATTAGCAAGACACGGAGCAACAACAACTTTTCTTCATAGACCTCAGGAAGACTCTGGAAGGGTGTTCGCCTTTGTCCTTTACCCAGCTGGGTGCCATTCCTGGAAAGTCTGCAGAAACCACAAGCCAGCAATGGCCTTAAAATTGTTACAGCAGCATATTTAAGTGAAGGTGCTCTGACATCCCTAAAGCAGCAAATAGCTCTCCATCTCAGTTTCCTCTACTTGAGTATTTATACAACCCACCACTTCAGCTGAACTGTGAAAAACTGAACACGAAGTTATGTAGTCTGTGCCTTGAATGTAACTTATAGGCAGCTGCTTTGGTGATATTAATAATGTGGCCTTTAGGCATCTTATAAATCTCTAGATTGCAGTGCCCATGCGGGTGTGTAAATGAGGATGAGATTAGACACCCTGTGTTTATGAAGAAACACATCACTGAATAACTGAGCAATGATTCTCTTTCAGATCACATATTTGAGAGACAGAAGGCTTGGTAACCTAATTTCTCTAAATCACAGACTTCTGTGTTTGCCTGCTGCTGGGTTTATAATAGTTATTATTTCGTCCTTTGTTTCACTGGCAAGTGTCATGTGCATCCCAGACAACAAGGATCTGCAACACAGTGCTCACAGAAGCTGGAAGAGTCACAAAACCTTTTCATCCCCCAACCATGCACACTCAATTTTCCGCTGGTCTTCACAATAGGGGGACAACTCAGGACATGCCATGAGATTCTATTGTTATTCTTCATGTAGATTGACCTGTGAGAGACATCCACAGATAGCTGAAAAGATATCAGGTCCGCTTCTTTCTTCTTGTGACCTGGAAGGACAAAGTATCGTGTGAGAAAAGAGTTTGGTTCAGGATTCCTACCCCTTCCATTTTAGCATCTAATTTGGTTCTGAAAAGCCAAAGGGAGGACCAGATTCTTCCCTATTACTCACCACAGGAGATCTCTTCAGCACTTCCAGAAGTAATCTCTGTCTCACTTGCCTGTTGAGCTGTTATTTTAGGAACTGAAAAAAGCAAAGTCTGTGATCAGAACACGAGAACAACAGTGTTAATGAGATGAGGACAAGGACATGAGAAGAAGATTGCACAGGGACGCACTCGGACAGTGTGACACATTGGGAAAATAAACTACTCTTTTGAGTAACCCAGGTGTGTCCTGGACTTCCAGTGAATCCCCAGGAAAACTGTTCTTTTCAAAGATGATGAAAAAAACTGCAGAAAGTCACAAACCCTGATGTCTAATCCCAAAGATAACTACATGTTATTTTTTATCAAACCTCTATTTTAGTTGACAGCTAACAATTATACTAGAAAGGCAGAACTGAAAGCATAATCTGTAGAAAAGTATCTTTTCTGAAATGACCTTAATGTCAATACATTCCTCGAATAGATGTTTGCTTCACCCAGTAGAGCACAATGCAAAGATATTCCCAGGCTAACACCGACTAAAGGGGATTTGGTTCCAAACCAGTATAGCTGCATTAATGTGACACTAACCTTCAGCCCAGCCTGGTGCTGCAGTTTAGACATGGATCTTGGCCTGAATCCTGTATCACTTCCACACAGCGTATTTCCAGGCAAACCTGTCACAAGCTACCTGCTGTACCTGTACTTGTTAAACTGCAGCCCGGATGAGCATGTGAATCTATTTCAGCTTTCTGTGAAGCCTGAACTATTCCCTTCAAGCTTGTCTTGCCCATTTCTGACTCCCAGTGCAGCAAAAAGCAGCTCAGTGACAGTCGTGTTTCTCTGTATAAAAGCAAGAAAGGAATTCAACCCAACCTCGAAACATCCCTTGTGTAAATTTTTGCATTAACACATGTTTTCGTCAAATATTCACAGCCTTTGTCTTTTTGTAAATGGTCTCATGAGTTAAAAGAAGCACTTACGGCAAAAGTTTCAGAAGAATGACTGAAAGGATTTCCTACCACAAATTTAGCTTTGTTATTCACGCAAGTGTTAGTGAGCATTTTTAAGAAAAACAATTACTCAGTCCAGTAGGTCACACCTACCTTCTAATTGAGAATTCAAAAAGCAATCAGTTCTGCACTTTTGTGGAGTAGAAACTCCTTTCACGTATGAATATTCTTCACAAACTGACCTTTTACACAGTTCCTGTCAACTGCAATCTGGATGGACCTGGCTGACAAATGTGTTAAAGGGTGACTTTCATTTCCTCATCTGTTAAAGCCACATTTCTAAATGCCTCTAAAAGCATTTCAGAGAATGTCTGCTTTGGCATCACTGCAATATTTATGGCTATTTTGTTAGTACATACAGAATATAATGTAAAAAGATATTTCATTGCTATTATCTGGCTGAGTCATTTCCTTTTGTTTGCTTCTTCCTGACATGGAAGTGTATTTTGTCTAAGGATATAACAAGTGAATAAAAAGAATACTAAAATTCTTCAAGGCAAAGGAAACAACACACATATTCATGCACAGAGCTATCAGAAACAGAGAAACTTCTGAAAAAAATGTCCACAAATCCCAGCTGTAGCATGGCTCGGGCACAGGAACAATCCTTTGGTTTACTTTCTCACCTCTTGCTCCAGCCATGAAGCAGTAAATCAACATCAGCTCAGCTGCTCACTATTGAAATGCAAAGGGGTTCGGTACTGAGTCAGAAATGACAATATCTCCAAATGTAAGTCTTTAAATTCAGGCATGCAAGTTGTAAAGTAATCATGTCCCTGCCCATTGCAGGGGGTTGGACTAGATGGCCTATGAAGGTCCCTTCCAACACAAACTATTCTATGATTCTATGATTCTATGATCATTGAGTTGACTTGTAGGGTATGCACACCAAAACTCATCATCTCCTTAGTGCACAGAAAGAACAGCACAGAGCCAAACGTGGCGGTGATGCGAATGGAGGTTGCAAACACCCAGTAAATAAAAAGCAGAGGGTGATGTGCCTCACAGTCTGAAGGCCCCTGCCTCCTTGGTCTTGCATGCCCTTTTCATCTCCTACAGTTTTGCTTTTCTTGTTACAAGCCCATCTTTCTACTCGCCAATACATGAATCATCTCATCTCTTCGAAACTAATGGCACATATATATCTAGCACTTTTCCTACAGAAGAAATTCGAGAGTGCTTCTGAAGGCTGGGAGATATTCACTTTCTAAATGTGTATGTGCAATCACTCCTCAATTCAATATGCATTCCACGCAGTGCATTTTCCTATTTGCTGCTATATACAGGTTCCAGACAATTTGATGGACAACAGAATAAGCTAATGCAACAATCCCTTTCTACTTATGAAATATTTAACACTTCTGTAGATCAAATATATGGCTTAGCCAGGAAAACTCCGTAGTTTTAGCCAGGGAAGGAATTGCACCATGCTCAGTGGAAACAGGGAAACTATTAGTGTCAGAAAACTGAGCAAAGCTTAGCCTTGAATAGAGTCCTTACACAGAATGTATTATATGTGCCATAGAAATCCCATGTAACTCTGTAGCTGAGAGCGTACGAACTTTCAGGGTGAACTGTGATTTGTAGTGGTTGCATCTGACACCACTTTACTCCATGACTCGATATCAATCATGCTGTGTCATATGGGAAGTTTGGATCAGAAAACATACACACATGCACACACACATGCTCACAAGAGCATTCGTTCGCTGTTCTTTAAAATTTGAGTTTACTTAACCCAATTCTACAGTAAAAGATAAAACTTGGTACACGATTGTTAAGTTTGAATTGGCAAAAAGTGAACAGCAAGTCAAAGAGCAGTGATCTTTTGCTATCGAAGACAAGGGAGAACCTCCTGGTGTTCAGGTAGCGGCACTGGTGAGCTGCAGCTTCCACAACCAGGGGACGGTCTCAGCGTGATTCTTCTCTCAGTTTTCCCTTTGTTCCTTTTCTTGCAGGGGCTGTTACTGTCCTTGTAGCTTCTCGTTGTCTCTTTTACCTTTTCGCCATACACAGGATGGTTTGCATGCACTGTATACATCTTTTGCCTATGCATTATGCCCTAAAAACCATCCTCCCTTGTTGCCAAGGTTGAATTTCTTTAGTGACTGTTTGTGTGTAGCTCTGGAGCCTCAAGCATCTTCCTGTGCTTCTGCTACAGAACTTTCCTGCTCTCTTCCTGTGGGAACACTTTCTCTGTGGCTCTTTATCTTCTACAGTAGATATTAATTTTACTACAAAACACTAGAAAATGCTTGATCATATGCAGAAGTGCATAGGATGGTTTTGCCAGACTCTTCTAGTCTCAGCAACAATGACATAGCCACCTGTAAAAGCAGAAGTTTGTGCTCTTAAGGTCCCTTCCAAATCTATTCCTTTGACTTCAATAACTATACATCAAGTGCCTGCATAAATAATTATTATCTATAGTTTCTCCGAAAGTAGAGTTTTTCCATAGTATTTATCTATGGCCCTGATGGATGGAGCAGCTGATCACTGCTTTGAGATCTTGATGTCAGCTTGGTAGCAGAAGTTGGCCTGCTATGCCGGGACAGATCTCCACCATACAGTGGCAAATAAGACAGTGTATGAAGCTGCTATTGGGAACTGACAAAAATGTGCTGAAGAAGTTTGTTAAACTTCCTCTATTACATTTGCATATCTATTTGAATAAATAGCTAATGGCTAGTTAATGGTCCAGTGACTGAAAGAATAAAAAGCCCATCTTTAAAGTGTCTTTAGAGAAGAAAATATCTCAAGTCAGACGAAGGCTTGAGGCGGTGCTGTTAATGTCCTTTCCAGATCTCTGAAACACTTCATCACTTTAAGCCTATCAATGTGTCTCTGCTTCCACCATTAAACAGGCAAATAAATCAACATTTTCTTTCTACATTTTCCCCTGAGGTCCAGTGATTGCTGTTGCTGTTGCTGAACCGATTCAGTGGAGCAAAACATTAGCAAAAATGATTCTGTGCTCTCAGCTTTATCTTTTCTTCCTGAGAGCGGAAGAATTTGCAAGTGTTAATAGGACATGCAGCTCGCACGTTGTAGGATAACACACACCAGTGAACACTGATGATGTAAGGAGTGGTGACATGCTACCTTTGCAGCTGGTGTGTGATATGCACGAATAACCTTAAAAGCCAGGAGTTCTTATCCTTTATCTCACTATCTTTCTACTGAAATTCATTGTAGTGAGTAGCCCACTTTCACCTCTCGATTGGCTGACTCAGCATTTGGTCATTCATGAGATATACTCTGTTAAATACTGACTTAACCTGTCATTTTAGTAGATGTGCATTTATAGGCATCACATTGTTACATGTAAATGAGTAAAAAGGAAATCCAGACCCAAACCTTTACAAGGGGAGATGAGTTACATTTAATGTGTGTGTTGGGCCTTAGTCTGACGATTTCTCCATCAGTGGTCAAAATTCAAGCCAGGCAGATTTCATGTCTTCTTTGACTCAACTCACTTTGTGATCTAATAACTGGAGAACTATCAATGGAAGAAGGTACCTGCCTTCCTGATGCCAACTCAGTTTGGCCAGAGCCCACTTTTGGAGGTGTCTGTTTCTCTCCACTGACTAGAGGGGCTCTGTACGAAAACTACACTGCTGATGCAGACACTCTAATCAAGTTTATGTGAAAGAAATACAGGCCACTTTTTTCATGCATACGTCATATCCACAGAGAAAACTGATCCACTTCAGAATCTCACACCATAGACGTGCAAAATATTCACATTTCCAACTGAACTCCAAGTCTTCTTTGTCTTCCACCAACATTATATCAGATATGCCAAGTACTATAACCGAGCTGCGTAATATGCCTGAATATAAAGGTTTTCATGTGTGTTTCACCATAGCATTGTTTCTTTATTCCAGCTCTGAAACAATCTACAACTGCTTTTCTTCCACAAACTGCTTAATAAATTTGAGCTCCAGTTATTTCAAAAAGACGCTCTCCTTAGAATGCATTACTTACGGTTCTATTTTCCTGCTAGAAATACAATTTCATTTTGCAAATTACCTCATTATTAGCAATTTGTAGGGTGATTGCTGAGAGTTTTCAGTAGCTTCTGAGCAAAAATAATAGCATAGAGTCATAAGATTTGTAGGAAGAGATAATACATTTATTAGACTGCCCACATATCTTGGAAAAAATACAGAAAAGCTTTTGGTATAACTTCTCTTTGCCATATCTTGTCTTGCATCTTGATCAGACCACGTGTTTCTAAACTATATAGTTTTAAAGAAGCAAACAAAAAGCTCTCAGCGATCACTGTCCAAATAGATACTAATGTGGTTGTTTGCAAAGTGAAATTGTGTTTCCAGAAGGAAATAAAAATCTGATATACTGAACTCCAAGCAAAGCTCTTCCTTCAAAATAACTGAAGATCAAATTTATTGAGCAATATTTCTGACGACTTAATGAAGTGACCTTGTGTCTGAAAGCTTGTGTGCTTCTTCCATCTATAGATTAGTCTAATAAAAAATATGGCCATTCTTATAGGCTTGAAATTTCTTTAATCTTAGACCATCACAGCTACAGTATTACTACTACTACTAAATAAGAGTATTGCATTATAAGCAATTAAATTCGTGTCAGCCCACCTGATTTGGGCATGTCTTCATATCAAGTCAATTAAGAAATAACAGACAGAGGGTCTGTTTCGTGGTTCATTTGGTCCTGATCTCTAAGGACAAACTAACTAAATTATTCAGAGCACTGTCTGGAAACACCTCTCTAATCCTCAAGTTCCCACAGAGGAGAATGTGTTTTAACCAACTTGCTGTAATATCTTAATAACTGAATCTATTCGTATTTCCTTCAGGCTGATAAAGAAAGACAAAAAAATATCATTAGGTATTCAGCATTTCCTTAGCCATCAGCTACTACATGCAATCTGAGGGTGGAATTAGCACATCATGGAGTGGTGCCTCCAAAAAGAGAAAGATTCATGCCTTGTGACATAAGTGAGTTCCTCACTTAGTCCGAAAGTGAAATTTAGCAAAAGTAAAGCACAGTTTCAAACTCTTTCAGCTGCACCCTGGACGTATTGAGAAGAGAGGGGTAAGGCACAGCACCGGCTCCCAGCACTGAGGTTAAAAGAGAATGTTCCTCACCGAAAAGTCCAAATGGGACACATCGAACTCAAAACCTCATCATTTTCAGGAAGTTCCAACCAAAATCTCAAGCTCTGAAAGCAATTTTAAGGTTCAGCAACTGGCAGATCGCTCACCAGCGAGCTTTTTTTTTTTCTCAGACCAGAACATTTCAAGAGATACCAAAGACCAGCCCAGAACTCACAGTTCCAGCTCCTTAGCTTTTGTTTTGTCACCCTAATAGTGACCATAATTCTTTATAATGGGATTGGGTTCCCCTTGCTTCTGTTTACAAAATAACTAGTTGGCCTGAGGGAGGAGACAGGCAGTTTAAAGTCATGGTGTAATTTCCCCTGTAATTGCAAGTTGATTGCCAGTATAAATTACCTTGCATGCATTTTGGCCCTTTGCCAGCCATTTCCTGAAGTGGATAATCTTAAATTAAAAGAGAGGTACAAATTGAAAGGCATTGCTATGTGAGAATCTCACAAATCATTCATATCAATTATCAATATAGCAGAATTATTAAAAAAAAAAAAAAAACTTGGAAAATTTTCCATGAATGCTTGATTTATTTTAAAGTTGGACTAAGGCAAGTTTAAAACAAAAGCAAACAAAAAAACTTCAATAAATTTTCTTAATTTCAGGGGATATGCTTTGCATTTTTAAGGAGAAATATAATGACTGTAAAACATTTACGCGCCTTTTGCCTTCCACATCTCAAACTCCAAATCCTTTAAGGAATCAGAAGTCTGCTTTTCAATTCCCTAAATCGCTTTTAAAAATAAGAGTGATTTCATAATTTCCTTGATGAAGGGCTGTACCTTAGCATCTAGTTCATTCTCCCACGTAAGCCCAAGGGCCACACAAGCAAGCGGACAACACACACCCGAAAATGTAAAACATTGTGCTCGAGGCAAGCGTTTCGCAGGAAAGGTGGCTAGGGAGTTCTGCCTTCAGCCAGGCTAAGGAGAACGACAAGCTGATTTAATCCCGCTAATCTTTTGGATCCTTAGTTTATTTTGCTGGTGTCCACATTACTTTTCTACTGGGCTGTTTTCTCTGATAACCTCCGCAGTGTTGACGGCAGCCGGTGCACACAGCTGGCAATAGACACCCATTCTCAGACACATTGCAGAGAGCTTGTACGAGTTGCTGTCACTTAGCACTCCAGCTGTGAGCCTTTCTGTTCCAAATATCGGTGATATTCGTCTCACCTAACTTCAATACGTGTATCATGGATGTGTTTTAGCTAGTCCCTCTCATTATGGTCATCAGGAAAAGAATAGGTACGGTTCAGCTGAGCTACCCGAGATACCTACTCTAAGGTGAACCCCAGAAATGCCCATTTTCTTTTGTAGGACAGAAGCTTGTGATAACTAACTCATGTGCAGGTACCTGCATGATAGATATTTGCAACTAGGCCTGGGGAAACATTTCTGTCTCTGACTGCTGCAGATGCTGTGGAGGCCTATAATGTGTTAAAATTCCCTACAAGTGAGTTTCTAACCTGAGAGAGGAACTATAGAGATGAATGTAAAACCTGTAGGCACAGGTGGGAAAATTACCCTTGATGGAGACTAATCAGCCCCATTAATTTCTTAAATGAGAAGAAGCAACATTGCAAATGACCCAAACACATCCAGAAATTATGGTGCAGAGGTTAGAAGTGACCACTTGTCTCTGTGAAAACGGATATTTTAAGCCCACCCATTATTTGATAAGTGTGGAGATGTACATTTTAGTGATACCTCACTCTGAGCATTCCCTATATTAATTTTAAAACTGCCAGATTTCAGTGTCCCTTTTGCCAATCAGGTGTGAATCCAGCTCCGTTATACTGAGATAAAGACTGAGCGCATCAGGTCTCCTTTACTGGGTCCGAATGTTCAGCCAAGCAGAAATAAGTTACTTCGACCTCAACAAACCATAGCTAGATAAAAGAAAGTAAAAGATATATGGGTTCTCAGGGCCCTTTGTGATACTTTTCGAGATAACGCATCATACACACAGATGAGCCTGTTGGGCAAACATTCCATATCCTGTTGTTATATTATTATCTAGACTCTTCCTTACAGTGCTTTAATAAGGCACTGCCCAGGATATGTAACAGGAAAGAGTAGGGGGTGTTAAAAAAACTATATTTTTCCATTACAAAAACAAATGCCTTGTTTTTCAGTCTTAAACAAGAAGTTCCGAGTTTTTGCAGCACCATCTAGTGAAACTAAAGAGATTTTACTCAACTTTACGGAAACTCCAGCCTGTTCCCTCTTTACATTTACATTTCTTTTTCATCCTGATCTCGTTATAGTCTGTTGGCTGAAAGTCTTTGGGGTCAACAAGCTGTTGAAGAGGGTACCTTTGGTGCACACAATAGCTCTTTTTACATCTCTTTCTGAACCACACAAAATCCCACAGCTTTGCAAACTGCCGAGCTGAAAAACCGCCGAGCTTTCATCAAGCCTTGTTATTAATGAGTTGCCTCCTAGCTAGTGAGCTGCGCCTCTGATCTGTACCTTGTTTTGAAAGAATACAATCTGCAAGCGAAGAACAGATGCGTGTTTTATCGGAGATGAAGTATGCTCTCAGATGTAGGCATACCTGTCATCATTCCTACCAAGAAGCATCACAGATTATATTTTCTGTAAGACAACAACTATACAGTCAGCTCTGTGCCAGACATAAGCAAGAGTATGCAAAATATCCCTTCTGGCTCAAAGATGATGCTGGCAAACAAAACTCCATCTGATTCCAAGCCAGTTAAGATGACACTCATGTTTTCCAAGGCTTCTTTGTCTCTTAAAAGTTTCCCTGTGCCTAATTAGGATTAAACCTGATTTGTTTTCTTCATCTGCTCATCCCTGGTTAAAAAATCCTGGAATGCTTTTACCCAACTGAGCCAGTGTGTGAAATCAGAAGCATTTCAAAAAAGATTTCTTATACGATCCTTTAAAACAATGTTTTTGACCAGTAAGAAAATAAATTCCCTCCCTTCAGAACATTTTTTTTCTGAACTCTTTCACGTCACCGAGAGTTGTACATCACCGGCACCAAAAATAATAAAGATTTCTAAATAAAAGCCACTCATCTGCTTCTAACAGCACATCAGCACATGCTTGCAAGTTTTGTGATTGTTGGAAAAGACGATCCCGCTGTAGGAAGGCGGAAACAAAATGACATAACTGACTGTATAAAAGCCATAATGTTGTTTTATGTTCTTATCCATATCTGCTACTAGATCAGTTGTAACACTGGGCGGTTTTCCTCTCTTATCTGAAACTGAAGGAGCTTGTCCTTCAGTTAAAGAGTGGGATCCTCTCCAATGATGGGATTTCTTCAGCGAGCTGATAGAAGTGGCTGCCTGCACTGTGGCTCCGTAGGTTTCTGTCTTCTGTGCTCTGTGTGCCTGAGTGTCCCTCCTGTTCTCATAAGTGTCACATCTTCATTGCTGAACTGCTGCAAGCTGGAGCACAAAGAATCACTGGTTTATCTTTAAGTCACTTTTAGTTATCGATTTTTACCTTGATAACTTCCTTAATATTTTCCCTTGGATAACCGCTTTGCATAAGCATAATTAATGCCGTGAAGTGCAAGGAGAGGAGAAAACCCAAAGGTGCTGCTCAAAGGAGACGAAGTTGTATCATTCAGACTGCCCATTAACTAACAACATGGATAGACTCAGGGAGTCTTGTATCCCATCCCAAACCCAAAACAGCTTGGCTACAACACTGAAAAACATCTGCCAGAAATACCTGTTATAAAGATTGTAGGTTTATTCACAAAACTGAAATTTAACTATGTAAAAATTCTCAGAGTGACTTATTATATGGTCTGATATTTCATGTCTGGGAAAATAATTTCTTAATACATAAAAATAATTCTTTTCTATGCTACAACATCAAGTCCTGCTTTTATATTATATTCTTGCCTATAAGCATCTTATTTTTATAATTATCATTATTAGATCATATATTCTGAAAACATGACTTTTTGGAAGTGGTCCTACAGGACCTAGTATGTGTTGATAAATTTCAATTAAAATTCCTTAGTTATTTTATGTGTAATCAGTGGGTATGTTAATTGCTGCCACCCAGTGGGCTTATTTGTAGGCTTTGGCTCACCATTCTATAATTTAATACACCATTGTTTGGTTAAATGATTTCATTTTCTCCATCCGAAGGAGTGTAATTTATTTTCATCTATCAGCAGCCACTAAAAATGAATGTTTCAAGCTACAAGCTGTGGTTGACTTATAAAATATTGTCCTACAAAAATCTTTTCTTCATGTTTGTAGCATGGGAACTGCCCCATGGAAGGCAACACATGCATGAGCTTCAAACTGACTATATGTGTGATTACCTGCTTTGCATCCTAGACCTAACTGTCAAGTCCAAGCCAGATTCTTCGTTCTATTTAAACAATAAATATTGTAGCAGAACTAAGTTGTTAAACATGTTACACAGCGGAAAGTCTTTCCTGAAAATTACTGATATTTCTGGCCATCACGCAGCTTGCACTGGGGTACTCGTGCACCTGAAAGTTATGCACCTGACAGAAGATAAACCGTGCAATCACTTTGCAGGTTGTCTCGCTTACCTGCGGCTCCGGTGGTGCCACCAGAAGTCACAGGCTCTCAGCCCACCTCAGGAGCTGGCCTGTGTAACACCAAAGTGAATAAATTGGCTCCTAAAACCGGGCTGCTGTGTTAACAGCTTCTACAATCTACATAAGTGTTATGAATAATGAAATAAGACACCGGCAATGACAACACATTATTGAAGAGCTGTTAAGTGCTGCATTATGATTGCATTTCAATGCTGCTCCTGGGTGAGAGAACTTGCATGCCTGTGCATGAGGAGGAGGAGGTAGGGAAGGGAAGCTGCTTAATCTTCTTGTTGACCTATATTTTGAATTTAGCTACCTGTTTAATTTAGAGCATGTTATTTCCAGGTGGACTGGCCGTTTGGAGGAGTATTATGCTGCCCTTAATTTTTGTGCACTCAAAGGTCTTGTTGGGCTAGATAGCAGTGCAATTAGATTGCAACACCAGAGAAAAAGATTAAAAAATCCTTTTACATATTGCTGGTTTACCCTGACCTAGTCCGTAATCCTGCAAACCAAGGCTGTCCACCACTGTAGTTGACACAGGTGAGGTGGTAAAGCTCAGGATAGGGCAAGGATAAGAACAGGCAGAGTCTTGGCTCAAATCCAGAAGAAAATATACCTGAACGTATGTTATCTTCCAACCTTGCCTTGACATAAGAATAAAGTTGTGAAAGAAGTGCACTCCAAGTTGAGCACCTGGGGAGGTGCAGGTTATGCATCAACCCTCCAATCAGGGCTTTCCTACCAAAAAAAAGGCTTTTAGTGACCCTAATGGAATTACTGCAAAATAAGGTAGCACTCTGTAGGAATAAAGGTGAAAGAATTTGGCCTCAGCGTTTTATAGAAGCTAAATAAACCTACTGCAAGAAAATCGAAGTACCTGAAGGTTGAAGTAGAGGAATATGTTGCATCCTTATACAATATTGCTCATGCATAAGCACAGCATAGGCACAGCTGCAGGGAAAGGTATTTACTCCAGCAATGACAGTGAAACCACTTCTGTAACCAAAGACACTGGGGAATGAAATCACCTTTATTGCTCATCAATGGTAAAAAAAAAAAAAGAAAAGAAAGAAAAAAGAAAAAAAACCCACACATATGCACCAAAAAACACCTTTTGCTTCCTGCCTATAAAGCTGTTCACTTTTGATGCTACAGTGAACAACCAGTAAATCACATGATAAACACAATTTCCTCCAACATTTTTAATATGTCTTCATTCCCTGCATGAGACTCAGCTGGAGGGAAAACAAAAACTCTCTAGAGCTCACTGGTTGGAAGTGTTACGATATTGATTCCACAGAAGGTCATAGATCCAGTTTGTGACTTTTTCGTCTATTCCTCAAGCAACATACAGGACCAAAGCATCACATGTTGGGAACCTCAGACCAGAAAAATAATATCAGAAACTGGTAAAACTGAAACAAAACAGGAGGGACTCAAAACATTCTACAACACAGGGAGAAGTGAAAAAGACACAGTAAGAATTTGTTGGGGACTTCATAGTTGATTGTTCGTCATCCTCAAAATGAATCCGCTATTCAACTACGTTACACACTGTTGGCCTCAAAACTGACATTTTTTGATCTAAACATTTAAATTTCCTTATATCATGACAGCTAAATTTCACCAAATAATGCTGAGTCTCATTTAGAAGAACACCTCTTTCTTTGAAGAGAAAATGTGAAAGGTAGCACTTGTGCATGCTGGGGGAAAAAATTGGAGAACTCATTTGTATCCAGGGCAAGATAAGTAAGGGCATTGGTAATCTAATATAAGTTTCCACTTTTACAAATAAATCTCATGCAGTAAAGTGAAACAGAGTCCTTTTATATGGGTTCTTCTGAGTTCAAAAATGAGACAGACAGAGACCTCTTGACTTACCTGTTGGCACTTGAATTGGTTTCTACAAGTCACAGATGTCTGTGCTTGCCAAAGGAAAGAAAAAAGTCACCTGCAGCTTCGATAATAACATTTCTTTTTTTTTCACAGCTCCATTCAACCCTCCTAATGCTGCAGACAGTATGGTCAAATTTGATGCCTATGGAGATGGAATAGGACGATACAACGTGTTTAATTTCCAGTACACTGGAGACAGATACTCCTACGTGAAGGTCGGTCACTGGGCAGAAACCTTGTCACTTGAGGTAGACTCTATCCACTGGTCCAGGAGCTCTGTCCCCGTCTCCCAGTGCAGCGACCCCTGTGCTCCTAATGAGATGAAGAATATGCAACCAGGAGATGTCTGCTGCTGGATTTGTATTCCCTGTGAAACCTACGAGTACCTGGCTGATGAATTTACCTGTGCAGACTGTGGGCCCGGAAAATGGCCTACGGCTGACCTGACTGGCTGTTATGACCTACCAGAAGACTACATCAAGTGGGAAGATGCTTGGGCAATAGGTCCTGTTACCATTGCATGCCTAGGCTTTATTTGTACTTTTATGGTCATTGCAGTGTTCATCAAGCACAACAATACCCCCCTGGTTAAAGCCTCTGGCCGTGAACTGTGCTACATATTGCTCTTTGGGGTCTTCCTGTCTTACAGCATGACTTTCTTCTTCATAGCCAAGCCTTCTCCGGCTATCTGCACCCTGCGCCGTTTGGGGCTGGGAAGTTCCTTTGCTGTCTGCTACTCTGCCCTTCTGACAAAAACAAACTGCATAGCCAGAATATTTGATGGTGTGAAGAACGGTGCTCAAAGGCCAAAGTTCATCAGCCCCAGCTCTCAGGTCTTCATCTGCCTGAGTCTCATTTTGGTGCAGATTGTGGTGGTGTCCGTGTGGCTGATCTTGGAGGCCCCTGGCACCAGGCGGTACACTCTTCCTGAGAAGAGAGAGACTGTCATATTGAAATGCAATGTCAAAGATTCCAGTATGTTAATCTCCTTAACATATGATGTAATCCTCGTAGTCTTATGCACTGTGTATGCCTTCAAAACAAGGAAATGTCCAGAGAACTTCAACGAAGCCAAGTTTATCGGTTTCACAATGTACACAACGTGCATCATTTGGCTGGCCTTTCTCCCCATATTTTATGTGACATCCAGTGACTACAGAGTAAGTCTTTGGATATCTGTTGCCATAAATCATGTGCATCGCTTTAGAGGACTGTGTTGTCATTCACTTACAGCTTCTTTCACTTCTTTCGTCCCCTGGTTCCCTCACAAACAAGCTCTGTTTCAATGTTAATGTCCACCTAAGCATATTACCAAATTTTAACTTATTTCTGAGAAAGATGCTTTCATTTCAAATGGAACATGTACAGTTGGAGGTGGAAGAGATTAGCACTATCAGTCAGATTGTGAAAGATGCATAGTGTATGAGTTCATATCGGTACATAAGTATGTGAAGTCGTCCTAAAAGAAAAACCTGGTAGATCATGAGCTAGAATGAGTCGTAATGAGTTATTTGGTGGAGGTGGGCTCTAAAATTAAAAACTGAACCAACTAGTTCCCTTCTGTGAAAGAATCTGCTGTCCAAGCGTAGTATTTTGTTCCAAATAAAAAAGATAAGGGAATAATTTCAAAATTTCCTATGAAACAGGGTTCTTTAAAAAAAAATCAAAAAATGTTATGCTTGAATATAGAACATTTTATTCTTTGGAGGAGATAAAACACATACAAAACACATACCTCACTAAGCAGAAAATATTGGTCAGCCTTCACAAACAACTTCAAAAAACATTAAATCGTTTAAACTGTCACATAGTGTTGCAAAGCTTCAAGTTCAATAAAATCATATTTTTGGACAGAAGGAAATTGTCTCAGGAAAAGAATCAGCTCTGCTCCACTGGAAATCTCACAGTTATTACTATGTGCGAAGTGGCTGCTGGAGTTCGCCCTTGCAGCAGTTTGCAGTGAATTAATTCAACTTTCTGCCCAGAAGAAAGGTAGATTAGCTTAGGGTGGTATTTTTACCAGTAGTATGTACATGAAATAGCATGTAAAACTGTGGAGCTAATAATGTCACTTAACTTACTTTTGGTGAGACCACCCTGGAACAGTATATTTAGTACTATTTTTCTCAGCCTAGGAAAGGTACTGAAAATCTTGAGAAAACCAGGATAGATAACAAACGACACAGTAAGACACACAGAGTGACAGTAAAAGAGCTAAATATATTTAGTCTAGACAAGAGTAAACCCAGAGAGACGTCATCACAGACTATAAATAATTCCAAGGCAGCAAAAAGAGAGAAAGATTATTCAGTCTCAGGAGAAGTTAGAATGGAGAGCAAAGGATTGAAACTAATTAAGGAAAAATTTAAGGAAGGCACTGGGGAACAGCTCTGGACACCCGAAGTAGTTGGGAAGATAGACACAGAAGGAGGGTAATATCAATGCAGACAATCACATGAGTGGGCAGCACAGACAATAATGGTCAAGAAAAGCACGACTTGATTGCATTTTTCAGTTTTATCTCCTGAGTGAGATTTTCGAAACCACCCATAGCTATTTAATTTAAATACAAGGTTCCAAATAAGCCACCTCAAGTCCTACCAAACGGACAGAAAACGATTTTAACCTTTTTTGATCCTTAAATGACAAGTCAGGAGCTTTTTGAAAATCCCACCCTGGATGTCTACACTTCTGGGGTTCCTTTGAAAACCCCAAACTTAATTTCTATGCAGCACTACGTGTTGATCCTGAATCAACCTGTGCTAATCCTGATATGCCAGGGACAGTTGGCTCTGTGGGCACTGGGGACCGTCCCTTGTGGCACCTCCACTCCTCTGCACACACAAAAATAACCTTCAGCAGCGTCTCTAACACTCTTCTGTGCACATTTCTGCTCGCTGCTGCACCCGTTAGCTGCACAGCACCTACAGAGGGTTCTTCCCTCTGAGTGCCCAACCTTACCTAACCAAGAGTCGGTTTAGACAAAAGCTCCAAGCTGGTCAAGGACCAGCTCCCTAGGAGCTGCTGGAGGTTGCCAGAACTCACAGCCTTCTGCATCAATTATCTCCAGCAGCAGCAAGGCACCCTGACATTCCCCAAAGTGTTCCCAAGAGTCCCAGAAGTAGTTCCCCTGCATATCAGGGGTCCCTGATGCAGTCCCCAAAGTGTTCCCAGTGATCCCAGAAGTAGTTCCCGGAAGGTCTAGAAGATCCCAAAGCAGCGGCCAGAAACTGCTGTGCGAACTGCTGTGTTTAGTGGCTGACTCTGCTAGGCGTGCTGTCAAAAATTTAAAGGAGAGCTGCTGGAAAATATAGATTTCTCTGATGACATTGATTTTCATGTAGAGCTCCACATTGATTTCGAAATCAAAGGTATAATGAAACCTGATATGGTTAAATAAGCACATGTAACATAAATTGGCAGCAGCCAAAGTATCTGGCACATTTAAGGGAATTTTCAATCTGATCACCTTAGACAAAACCTTAAGAAACACAGCAATAACACAGAAAGGGGCAAGTCTGGGTATTAAAGGGGTTATAATGAAATCAGGTGTTAAAAGCTCCTACTATTTAGACAGTTTTTCCCACATTTTCTTTAGGGATAATTCTGGCCCGAGGAGCTTGCCCCCCTGTCAGTCATTCCTGCCTGATCTATCAGGATTGTATCCGTTCTGCCAGCACACCAGTGTCTGTGAGGCCAGGTTACACACTGAACTACTGAGCTGACCTGGGTTAAAAGGAACCCTGTGGAATGGGGCTACTTTTAACCCAAATCATCTAATTGATTGAGCAAGGTGGGGAGAGATTGGCTTTATTAGTGAAGAGAAATCACCTAGAAACTACTACCTTCATTAATTCCTGTTTCATAAGAAAACTCTCAGTCCTGTTTTACCTGTGCAGCGCCCAGTTCAAGACCCACCCAGAACAGACTGCAGAGCCTTGTGGAAAAAATGCAGAGAGGTGAAGGAGAAAGTACAGCTGGAAACATTAAGATGTCCCTTTCTCACGCTGCCACTGTAGAGTCTCCCATGATCACTCATCTTGTGAGAGCTGAGCACGTTTTGATAGTTCTTAGTAAATCTACCCTGGGTAAAGAGTAATTATTAATTATATGATCACATTAGTTATACTCTCTGCTGACAAAGCACTTGGTGCTCAGTATACATATTAAGCAACGAAGTCCATTCCCTACTCTATTTTTCATTTTGCACCAATTATTTCTGACAGGGAGATATGAGAAGCATTCCCATGGAAGAAGGTTAATCTCCAAGGACTGCAGGAGTGTAACTAAGGAAAAACGAGCCGTGGATGTATAATCATTCAAATTAAGCAGTAGAGTTTAAGGCAGTTTAATTCAACAACTCAATTAAGGAATCTGCTTGAAAGAAAATAATATAAACTGAAAATGAGGCAGTAAACTGGCACCATGTTTACCATTGAACAAAAAGAAAGTGTCAGCAAAGTTGCATTAACAAATCCCCAAAGGCAACTACTCTAAAATGCTGCAGCCTTACGAACAGTTCATTTCTCAGACCATAAACTTCTCTCTCAAAGTCAGAACACCTTTCAAACCCAGCTCTTACGTTTATTCAAAATCACACTTATGTTCCTGCAAGGGATTGTTGGAGTTCTCTGATTAGGATTGAGGCTGGAGTCTAAACTGATTTTCAAGTAGATACTTTGCATGAGGCATGTAACATAACCCCACATTAAGTATGGTGAGTGCAAGCTGGTTTCACTGCAGCCAGCTTTACTCAGTTGTTGTGTGACAGGCATTACAGAGAACTTCCTGGTCAATTTAGGAACCAAGGACATGGAGGACAAAGGAAAGAGGGCAGAACTACCCTTTATTCACTAAACTGAGGAGAATATACTCAGTCAAGCTCTCCCTGATATGCAGACATGGGGAACCACCAGCATCATGCACCTCACTCATATGATCTTAGGATTGTAGAAGATAAGGATGAAGGAGATGTTCAAGCCAGCCTGTGCCAGTGCAAACCCCCAGGACTCTGGTTCCTACTGCTGTATGATAATGCTGCTAATATTCCGCATTTCAAAGCTTTCCATACTGAAACACCGCACTTTGCGTCCACTCTCTCCTAGGTGCAAACCACCACCATGTGCATCTCTGTGAGTCTGAGCGGCTTTGTTGTGCTGGGCTGCTTGTTCGCGCCCAAGGTGCACATCATCCTCTTCCAGCCCCAGAAGAACGTGGTCACTCACAGACTCCACCTCAACAGGTTCAGCGTCAGTGGGACCGGGACCACCTACTCCCAGTGTAAGTAACAAAATGTTACCTTTCTATAAGGATGTGGGGTCACGGTGAGTTTGGGTAAAGATGGGGTTTTTACCAGCGACAGAAAGACATTTATAGGTCGGGCTACATACCCTGTGGAAGCATCACTTCATTTGTGCCTGGAGAGAAAAAACTCATCCATCTCCCACAGGAATCAGCTCAGAGCCTGGTCTGAAGCGCCCTGAAGTCAGCAGAAAGCTTCCTGCAGGCTCTGACTCCATCCCACTGCACCAAGCAAGTAGAGCCCATCACTCGCTGTCACTCTTACACAGTGACAGGAACAGATTGCCCTGGACTATTCCTGTCAAAATGACACACCAGCAGGACCTGGGCCACAATGCAGCATGCTCTCAGTGGTTCTTATTGCCTGTATTATAAGGAAAGTCTCCAAGCCTGCAGCAAGCTCACACAAGGGATGCCATAAATTCTATCTGTGTGTGGAGTGTGTGTAATACCCTTTGTAAGTGCCACAGCCAGGAGAAGCAATCAGTGCTTGGTTGCAAGGACAGTTCATCTGCTCTGCTCCTTTCCTTCCTCTTCAGCCTTTTCATCACAAGCAGATTCACATCTCTGATTTTGATTTGAGGCTGTTGTTCTTTTTCTGGGTGAGTTGCTTAGAGATTTTTTTATTATTATTATTAAACAAACAAACAAAAAAATAGGTCACCTGTATGTTTTGTTTTTTTCATTGTCAAGCTTAACTAGTCAAGGATGGGAGCACACAGCAGCTTGTTCACAGCGCTCTGCAGACAGCATGTCTAACCTGGGAAGTTAATCGGAAAAACACACTAGAAATAAAAGGGGCAAGGAACAAAAAACAGAGGAAAGGGAAGACAGAGCAAGGCTTGCCAGCAAGGTCACGCTAACCTCACCTCAGGTTTTTGAGTAAATCCTAAATTTTAAAATGGGCTAGAAGCCTTTGGCACTTCAGATTTCACACAGAACCTGTAAGGAACTTGGAACTCTGCTGTGCATGACATTGGCAGGGATAAGGAGGCAAATGCATCCCAGCCACCCTTGACTCTCCCACCCCAAACCATACTGTGTCACGAATACCCAGGGTCCCTTCACAAGGAAGCAGCCATGTGGCTCTACATGTCCCCTGTCTCATCAGAGTCACAGCTGCATCCAGCCCTGACACCAGAAACCAAAATCTCTTTGCTGTTTTGGAAAACTTAAACCAAGAGAAATTCGATGAGCCCAAGTGCCTGAAGTGCTGAGCGCTCCCAAAAAGGGTGGATTTGCAAAACCACTGGATTCCAAATAACCTTTAGAGGTTTGGTCCCTTGATGAAACAGTAAATTCCATGAGATTATTTTCAACCCTTATGAATTTTGTGTAAGTGGTCTTTCCTAGCTTTTTAATTCTGTCTTATGATGGAATGAGCTTGGTCAGAAACCATTTTGATTCATGGATGCTTCTGTACAGGATTGCATTTTGGAATTTTATATTTTTATTATAGCAGCTGAATAATACATATGTGTACACAAGCACGCATACAACTGAAAGACACTCTGAGTGCACATCTTTACACTAAAAGCCTACTTTTCGCATTTGTGAAGAGCTTTAATACATTAAGGAAAGCATAAAAATCCAGACTTAAAATCTCTTGCTACTTCATTGTTTAGAAAGGTTGCTGCAGTCATTTACTTTTCTGGCTTACACCTAGCTGCATAAAGGCTGCTTGTCTTTTTTCGTCTCTTTGGACGGTGGCAAGACATGTACCTGAAAGTAGGACAAAAAGGTCCATCACATACAACGGAAAAAGTCTTATAGTTTCCATATAGGACAATTACTTGGGAAAATAACACTGAGAATTCACTTTCTATCATATTACCAATATTTTTAAGATGGAAAATTTTCCCTTACTCATCCCTATTTATCTGTAAATGACTTTAAATAATTTCTCTTTTAACTGTTTAGTTATTTATAAACCTCAAAAAGTGTTGGCATCCAAATTGATTCTAATCCATGTCTAAAATATTCCTCTCATCAGTCCTGGGGCTGTCAGCTTGTTTTTATTTTGGTCTTGATGGTGTTTTCGTCAGTCAGAAACTGCTTAGTCTGAGACTGATCAAAACTAGCTCCAGGGCATTCTAGTAACAGCAACATCCGAAAAGCCAATTGTTGTTCATGATCAGAGCTTTAGAGAACAGGAGCACCCAAGTTGCTCAGATGAGCAGTATGTTTTCTACCTCCACGGATCCTACCTCCACTGCATCTCAGGGCCGCCACCACCTCTTCACTCCATCAGTCATTAATGCCGTGAGCATAGTGGGTCATGAACAGCAGGTGACTCACAGACAGTTTTTAACACAGTTCCTTGAACCGTGCGAACTGGCCGAACACTATGAGAAAAGGTAAGTGACACTCACGATGCTCCTGGGTAGCGTTGTTTGCTCTAAATGTGTATTGTAATTACATCCCTAAACTGAGCAGTGGAGGGAGGGCCCAAGTCAATGGTCAACCAGATGAGATGTGGTGTGGTAGTGGTTGTGAGGGCTAAACCGAGAACCTCAGGTAGTCATCTGGATACAGCTCCTCATCTTTGCTGCATGCCCTGCAGAAAGCACGTAGAGGACAACACTTGACTGCTAAGCAAGGAAACTTGCTTTAGAGGCACTGAGCTTTGATCATTTTGACGGCTGAAGTCTAAACTAAAAAAACAATATCGATTTAAGCTAAAGAGAGGCAGGATATATGTGTACCTAGGTACATGACATGTTTTGAAATGAGTGTATCCATATTATTTGAATCTATAACTCACTTTTGGCAACATGCTCCATAAGCTCTACTTCCCCTGAAGTGTTTCCACCATAGGAATGCTCCCCAGTTTTCTCATGGCCTGTTTTATGGGCATGGCAGAGGTATTCCCATGAGGTAGGAGGTCAGCACTCGTAAAACTTCCCAGAGATGCTCAGGACTCATTTAAGCACCTGCATGATTCAAGCTGAGCTTTCACACCCAGAAGGTGCCATTCATCCAAGTTATGTCCACACGGAGAGAAGCACCCAGACTTGCGCTCCTCCAGGTGTCCTCCACAGAGGTCAGAAAAATAATCAAACCTACAGTTTAGAGCCAGGCTGGTAAATTTTCTTTCTCAGAATTTGTTTTCCCAGCCTTTGCTCCAAACTAGCCCTGATATATGGCTTTTATAGGTTATTAACTCACAGTTGTCCATCTGTGAGCATGAGCAGAGGAAGTGGCACAGAGACAGCGAGTTGGAATCTGCCTGTTGCTGACTATGCCAACAAGCTGCAAGGTGCCGATGGCAGTGCTGGGCTCTTGCATTTTACCTCTGGTTCTTTGCCTTGGATTATCTAAGCAAAATGAGGGACAGCCAGGAAAGAGAAGGGCAAAAGTATGGACTGAAGCCAAATCAAGACTTCTGGTCATGTCGCACATTTTTCCTTGGCCCCAACACAAGGCGGAATGGAGACGAAGCATCTCTAGCAGGTCCTGCGGTATTTCAGGAAACCCCTTGGCTGCTGCTGTAATACGTGATGTGAAACTCAGAACCCCGCAGGGCCAGCGATTAACATAGCAGAGGTCTGCAAGGAAAAGTAAGACCTTTTGTTCAGTCTAAGAGAGCTGAATACTCAGTGTGAACACTTTACTCCACCCTGCAGAGTTAATATCTGCCTCCCAGCACTACGAGAGAGGTACGTGCTGTGGAGGAAACCTGAGAACTGGAAACACAAGGCCATTCGTTTCTCACCTACCACCATATTTCTCTGTCCATTTACCATTGTATTTGAACTATTCATGCTCTTCACTATGTTGGACTTAAAAAAAACCCTGAAACTGAAAAAATTCTGGGTAAGTGACTGATGTTCACAGAAAAGAAATGCCTTTGCCTGTAGTCATACTTACAGTAGAACATGGATTTGAATCAGGTCTCCTAAGCAGCGCTGATTTTTCTATTTGCCAACAATAAGTAGAAATAAAAATAACAACAATAATAAAAATTCCAGGACAGTGCGCTGCCGTATTACACCCAGTTAAAAACTGAATACAAAACCTGATGGTTCATTTTCATGAAATCGTAAGCATGATGCCCTTTGCCCTTTTACGTACAAATGATTACTTCCATATATGTGATTCACAACACACACCCAGGTTGTGAGAAATCAAAATCCATCTACCTCATTCAGGGCAGCGGCTCATTCTTGGCTCTCCTGTTCATCAGGAATATGTCCTGCCGTCTGAGTAGGGTAGTCCAATATCTGACTTTAAATTTCTCTTGTTAAAACAGTTCTGTTTTCCATGAAATATTTATTCAGTCAATGAACAAACTAGAAATAGTAGCTGATTTGAAGAAAGAATGATATGTTCTGAAAATGATGCTGAGCACCTTTGGAGAACCAGTCTGCAATTGAGAGTGTAGCCACCACCAGTTTTGGAAGACTGAGCATGCCCTTGTCAGCTGCATAAATTGCTTTTTACGCTGGATGATTGAGTTTACCAAGTCATTGCTTGCCGGGTGTTTTCTTTGATGAAGGCATCACATTTCTCTGGGTCACTGTTATCATTAACCTAATGTAGCTTTCAAAAAACAGCTTTATGCTGCCATAAGCAGAGATGTCACAGAGTATCCGAAAACACTTTCCTGATGCCCAATGGATAATTTTAACAAAGACGGACAAACCAGCTTGCTTTTAAATTAAAATCCACACCACTTTAGCAGAATAGTAATATATCCTACACTCAAAATACGAATACGTTTAGAAACAGATTCTGATACTCAGGTTCAGTTGTCATATCACTGAAGCAATGAAAACCTGCTGAATAAAATATTAGGCAATGTAGGCAAGGGCATCAGAATCTGGCCCTTACTTTTGGATGCATATTGAATCCTGATCCACAGCTCCAAAAAAGGAAGGATATTATGGTCAGAAAATATTCTGGGGTTAGGTGAGAAATAATCCTGCTTTCAAATTCAGTTATTAAAAAATTTCTTCATCCAACACATATATAGGATTCTTAATTTTTTTTTAATTAAAAAGCAGATCAACATACAGTCCTAATACGCAAAGGTGGATTCTCTCCTGGATTAAAAAAATGCATGTATTTTATTTCAGGAATGTACATTCCAATTATGTGAAAGCTCAAATCACCAGACCTTAACATTTCTTGCCAATAAAACACAAAAAATCCAAAGGTTTGCTTTTTATTCTACAGCAATATCTTCACACCACTCTAGCTACATTAATTCACACTACTGTGGAAAGTGCTATAATGTGAGACCCAGTGGCCTAGAATCACAAAACCAAACAAACAAAACAAAAAAAGCAACAACAACAAAAAACACCACCACACCAAAACCCTTTAATGTATTTTATTCAGACACCTGTTGGAGAAGCTTAGTCACCTCAAGCTCTTCCAATGGTCTCCAAAGAGAAATCAGGTTCCTCCAGAGGATCCTTGAGCCTCATATCAGAATTGCCTTGCAGAACCTCCATCAGCTTCACTGCTGACACCGTAACTTTTCACTGGGCATGTTGGTTAAATTGGGTGAGATGGTCCAGATCAACATAAAATCTAAACCTACATGCTGCTGTAATTTTTTTGCCGCCCTGAAGTGAGCTGATTTTCCCCTCTTTCTCTTTCAGCATCTGCTAGTATGTACGTACCGACCGTCTGCAACGGAAGGGAAGTTCTGGACTCCACCACTTCATCTCTGTGATTGTGACTTGCGGTTCAGTTCTTGAGTTTTTAGACTGTTAGGTAAAATTTTGCACATGTTGTGCACTCCAGAAAACACCAGAAAGCAAAAGAAATCAGAACAAAACTAGTACCTTTTTTTAGAAACAGTGTAATAAATTATTTTTGAGGATTGTACAGTATATAGTGATGTTCTGGAACTTTTTAGACTGATTTTAGCCCTTCTGTTGTTAACAGTTGTAAGGGACATGTAAATAACCATGGTTCATAATGTGCATAGTCCTGCAGTAAGGGAGTGATTTGTTGCAAGCACAGTTGCAATGTTAGGTGACTTCTTTCCTACGAAATTTTTTTGTAGCTCCTTGTTGTAATTAACTTAGACTGCATTTCTATGTTGTATATTACAGTTACCTTACGTGTAACAGATTGGTTTTCTCAGCACAAAACAGCAGTATTAATGTAAAGGCACCAATAATAAAAAGATAAAAGTTTTTCAGCATGGTTTCATTTTTGTTTCTTCCTCCCTCAAGGTCATTACATTTCCCTAGATGCAAAGATAGGTTAAAAGGATAAAAAATCTGCAGTACTAGTGTGTTTAAACACATATCTGTGTATGGGTGTGTGCCTGTGTTATAAAATCCATATCACATAATATATGCTAATGATTAATGCTTTGTCAGGGTCAAGTATAAATTCTTTCTCCTTAAAAAAAATGCACATTATTAAAGCATCTCAATTGCTCTTTTTGTTATTAAAATGTCAGGTAATTTCCAAAAGTGAGAATGCCTAATTGGATCTCAATGAGATATCAGCAAAAAATTTTTGATCACTGCTTCACTCATTTGGCATGACTTGGTGCTGTCATGCACACAATAGATTGGTAGCACATCAAAAACCGGAGAGATTTTAGATTAGGTTGGCAAAGAGATGGAAGAAAATCTGTCAGAAAATTAGCTAAGACTGTTTTACACCTCCAGCCAAACCAAAGCTGGTTCAGTTTGTCTGCAGCAACAGCGCTGTGAAAGGTAATTGGAGCACCGCAGAAACACAGAGACCAAAAACAGTCACAAAAGAGAAATCCAGGAGACATCTACGCACGTCTCTAGGGTGACTTTGCATTCAAACCAAACGATTCACGACACACATATCGGCTACTTAGACAACTGCAAAATATCTTTAAAGTCTGGCCTTTATAACTGCACTCTTAAAGCCCTTCTCACTCAACTGAAACAATCTAAAATCCTCCCTTCTGCTGGGTCCAATAAGTCATTAAGGAAACAAACACACCTTTGATTAATGTGTCTGGGCATATTTACCTAAGGGCTTGTTCCTGTTGATCTCATTCCAGCTGAGGTCAACAGCAAAATTCACATTGACTTCAAAGGCAACACCACTGAGGCTTGAAAGGCAGACACTACAGATAGATACTACTGGATGTACAAGTTCTCTGGAGCCCAGTTCTCCCGCACTTGCTTTTACACATTTCTGGAAAGGTGCGAGTCCTTAGGGTTGAACTAGCAGAGGAAGTAGCTGTTACTTTGAAAGCAAAATTTAAAGATACAGGTTCTTAAATTTTCTACTCATGGATAGATGCTTGTTTTTTTCTGGACATCCACGTGCCAGGGGAGGTACAGACTGGGTACTAGGAAAAACTTCTTCATGGAAAGGGTTGTCAGGCATTGCAACAGGCTGCCCAGGGCAGTGGTGGAGTCACCATCCCTGAAGGGGTTGAAAAGACAAGTAGATGAGGCTCTTAGAGACATGGTTTAGAGGTGGATTTGGCAGTGTTAGGTTAATGGTTGGACTCAACGATCTTAAAGGTCCTTTCTAACCAAGATGATTCTACGATTTCATGATTCTATGTCCACCAGCAAAGACCTCTTGATGTCTGCACTTCTGCAACTCTCTACACTTGCAGCCATTTAAGCGTCTGCATCATGGAACTGCCTGGTACAGAAATCCCTGTGACTTTCCCCAAAATAGGGGTTGCTCAGCTGGCGTTACATGCAGAACTCTGCATTCAGCTTCTCTCTCTCCACAAGCTCTGGAGTGCCTGGCGTTTGGAGCTTGGTTCTCACCTTGATGCACGGCACAGGGGTCAAGCTTTGATAGGCTGGGAATCTTCCTTTCTAAATCAAGACCCTTAAAGCATCTCAAGTCGGGCAGCTACATTCGTTTGACTATTGTGTGCTCTTTTTGAGATTAAGAGGCTGTTCATAGTACGGCAAAAGGTCAAAATATCTGACCATAACGCTGACGTCCCTGCACCTACATTATCTTTATGGAGCTCTTAAAAATGCCTAAGCCAATGAGAATTTCATCTCAATTTTTATGGAAAGCAACAATCAGGGTCAAATCCACCTTATCTAACATTCATTAGTATGAATAGCTACATATGAGATTGTCAATCTCCTTTCTCTTTGTACTTAGTAGAAAGAAGCAGGTATAATTCCCCTGGCTTTTCTCAGGCTGCTACTTCAGGCTGAAGTGAATCTTTCCCAACAAAGGCTAGCACAGTTTGCTCAGATCACAAAGTTTGCACTGAAAATAAAGGCACTGTGTCAGATGAATTCCACTCCCAGAATCTAAATTGGCATTACGGAAGTTAATTTATAACAGGTGAGGGTCTTACAGTCCTGGAGTTTTCATTCATTTTGATAGAATAATGAGGAAACGACCTGTGTCTGAGCACGTATTATGAATACTTAGGTGATTTGAAAGCCACTTGCATGTGGGTTTTTCATACAAAAAGAAGTCCAACCACATGGAGCTCTGGAGTTCCAGCCTCACTGAATGTTCCCAGCATTCTTGTATTTTACTTGGTTTTGCCTTGAAAGCCTTTCACTACTTTCCATTGAATGTCCAGGGGTGCAGATTATCTGGTATTGCCTGGTTATTCAAGTAATCTAGTTTCAAAACACAGCAAAACAAATAATGTCAAAAGCTGGCAGAGGTTTTGCACACCATACTGGCATGAAAATCTCTTGAGAAAGGGATTTTTTTTGTTGGTTTTGTTTCACATCATCATTTCAGTTTCTCTGTTTAAAACGGTTTATAGTTTTTATTCACATTTGTATAAAACTTGGCTTTAGAGTATAAACCTCTTCTGGTCTCTCTATTGCTCCCATCATATACAAAGATTTGAATAATTCAGCTCAATGCAGAGAAGGTCCTGTCACGGTTCCTTGCATGGTGGGGGGACCACAGGTACCTTGGTTGTGCACCCAAAGAGTTGTCACACAACTCTGAGCCCTGCACGCAGACAACCCAGGGAAATGCTGGGGACCGAGAACAAGGCTTAACCCGGCATCATGGTGCCTCACTGGAGGACAAATAAAAGTTTAGTTTCTCATTCATAAGCCATAACTTCAGAGTACCTTAGCCACCTGATACAAATCAAGCGTGAAAAACTGTTCACTTTTTATTTATTGGCCTAGTAGAAAAATAAGATTCAAAAAATCATCACAGGTCAATCTGAAGTAAATAAGGTTTGTGGGTTTTTTGCATTTGTCTTTGGTCTAGGTTTTATTATTTTTTTTGTTTGTTTTCGGGGGGGGTTGTTTGGTTCGGTTTGGGATTTGGTTTTTTTTTTTGTGGGTTTTTTTTTGTTTGTTTGGGTTTGGGGGGTTTTTCGATAGGAGAGGTGTTTCTTTTTTCAAGTCTTGAGAGTACTTTGAAAGTAAACTCAAAATCTACTGCAGTAAACCAAAACATTTTATTTTGTCTTCAAATGATTGTTTTTCCTGAATTAATTGAACACAACTGGTTTCAGTCATAGCTGAAGAAATTTCAAAAGTAACTGTCCTTTGAAACTAAAAACGGATCAAAACCTATTTAAAAAAATACCATGTTCTACCTGAACAAAACAAATGCCAAAAATCAGCTACCAATGTTCGAAACATGCTGGCTCCACCCAGAATTCTCGGCTCTGGTTAAAGAGGTGTCCACTACAGTCATTCACCCACTTAGTACACTTAGAGTAAGGCAGAGCAAAAGAAACCTTTAACTCATCACCAAATGTAGTCTGATGTCCATGATGCCATTGGCTACTCATTAATGCTTGCAGTCCGCAAGATGAACAACTTTTATGAGAACTTGGAGCACAAGTCTGATGAGGAGCAGTTGAGGAACCAGGCAGGTTCAGCCTGGAGAACAGGAGGCTGAGGGGAGACCTTCTCTCTCTCTACAACTACCTGAAAGGAGGTTGTAGCATGGAGGGGGTTGGTCTCTTCTCCCAAATAGCGAGAAACAGGACGAGAGGAAACAGCCTCAAGTTGCATGAGGGGAGGTTTAGATTGGATATTAGGAGAAATTTCTTCCTGGAAAAGGTTGTCAAGCACTGGAACAGTCTGCCTATGGAAGTGGTTGAGTCACCATCCATGAAGACGTTTAAAAGATGTGTAGATGAGGTTCTTAGGGACATGGTTTAGTGACAGAGTTAGGTTAATGGTTGGACTCTATGATCTTACGGGTCTCTTCCAACCAAAATGATTCTTTGATTCTATGATATTATTCTGTGAAGGCAGAAGATCTTTATCCAGAGCCACCTCAAAACTTCTCAGCAACATGGGCAGAGTTGAGTTTTGTCACTGCAAGAAGATGCCAAGGTCAGGCTGGGCCGGTTTTGCAATAGGAAGAGGATGGGTAGGAAGTAAAGGCTGGGGGAGACCTGGAGTGTCAATCTTCTCACTTCTCCTGCCTCTAAGGAAATGGCAGGGTCAGGAAGGGGCTTCTCTCTCTCCAGCAGTGCCACTTGCCTACACTTACCAGCCCCTCCTTTAGAGGCAGCAACGGGAAGCCGGGTAACGACTTCACTGCCTACAACCAGCTGGAAAACAAAGCATGTTACCTCTAAAGAGAGCGACTTTCTAGGACGTTGCCATTTTAAATATGGAAGGGGGTAAGGACTGAAATGGGCTGGATATAACATCAAAGCTCTCAGAGGTCACTCTTGTGCTTCTTTTATTCAAGAAAATACACATCCACACAACCTCACTTTGGCTTTTAGGTGCTGCTAGAGCACAAGCCTCACAGCAAATGGGACCCTAGAGTTTTCTTCCTGATGAGTTCCAAATCTATGCATGCAGAGGAATAACCAAAACATGGTGGCAGCTTATGATCAACTCACTTCTCATGTCTCTCTTGTTCCCACTGCATGTATTCCCCATAAGGACATCCAACCAAGTGGCTGGGGATGTCACCATAAGCGCCATCACACACTTTGTATTTTAGGATGAGCCTGACCTCCTTCAATTTTTTGTTCCTATCTCCTGACATGCTTGCCAAAGCAGCACAGTTCACAAGCATTCAAAAGCAGCAGGAAACAGAAACAAAGGGTTTCAGTGAAAGAAGTATATAAGGGGAAAGACTAAGAGAGAACACCACCAAAGGTAAGCAGAACTTCCCAAGATTTCTCTTGAGGTTATCATTCCCTGTTACAATTCCTAGAATAGCTATTTAAGGCCTCCATACTTCATGATGGCTAGGAGATGAAAGGATTGAGACCAGCCTTGGGGAGGAGGACTTGGGGGTGCTGGTGGGTGAAAAGCTGGACATGACCCAGCAACGTGCACCTGCAGCCCAGAAAGACAACAAATCCTGGGCTGCATCACAAGGAGCGTGGGCAGCAGGTCAGGGAGGTGATTCTGCCCCTCTGCTCCACTCTGGTGAGACCCCACCTGCAGTGCTGGTCCAGCTCTGGGGTCCTCAGCACAAGACACACATGGACCTGTTGGATGGAAGATCTCTCTTATGAAGAAACGTTGAGAGGGTTTGGGTTGTTCAGTCTGGAGAAGAAGGGGCTCCAGGGAGACTTTACTGCAGTCTTTCAATATTTTTTACTCTGAGGGTGGTGAAAAACTGGAACAAGTTGCCCAGAGAGTTGGTAGATGCCCCAACCCTGGAAATATTGAAGATCAGTTACAACGGGGTTCTGAGCAACCTGATGATTGAGGATGTCCCTGTTTCTTGCAGGGGGTTAGACTAGATGACCTTTAAATGTCCCTTCCAACCCAAACTATTATATGACCCTATGATTCCATCATATGGCCCAAACAGCAGCATTCCTTGCATAGGAAGAAATATCATCCGCATTTGTGTGTCAGCAACATTTTTAGCTACTTTTACGTTGAAGCATTTGTGATGCCACTGCTGGAGATGAGTCAATAACCACTGGCTCCTAAATGGCAACATCTGCTGCTATCTTGACTGCTAACAATTAAGTATCTTGATTTTATGGGTGCTACTGGGTCTGGCAGGGCAGAAAAAACAAAACTTGCAAACTTTTCCTTTTAGTAACAGAGTCCCAGAACCTCTTTTACAAGAGCAAATAGTCAAATTCTTTCTTTGAACAAAGATGACAGACAGCTCCTTGAAGCTACTCGGTAACTTTCCATTGTGGCTGTAAGGCTCTTTGTTTTCCCAAAACCTAGAGTCTTCATCGATCGTGATATATATTTCAAACATTAACGAACATAATCAGAGCCAAGATAGGACACATTCTTTGCTCATTTTCCCCCTAGCAAGCACTGTCAACGCTGAGACAATACCATTCTGCTAATTTGCCAATAATTTATACGGAGACACCACTAAAATGTGCTTAATTCTCAAAGAGATTCGGTGTCTTGACTGCAGATTTCAAATAAAAGCATGCAAATGCAGCAATAAAATGCATTCTGTTTAATCAAGTGAACACATAACAGACTGATTCACATTGTTTTACGGCATCAAACAACAGTTTCTGATGTGATTCCATGTGGGAGAAAAGGGGGAGGTTGCTGTAAGTATATTTTGGCAGAATACTAGAAGAGGTCACAGAAAGCTGATTTCCTAATGAAGTGTTCCAAATGAAGGCTTCCAAAATTTGTCTATTATGGGAAAATGGAAACTTCCCCTCTCTACTATATCTTCAACAGAAAGAAAAGAACAGCAGAACCCAGCTAAAATATGCCAGTTTAAACTTGCTTAATTGTTGGAAAATGCAATTTTCTTATTTTAAGGTAAATAAGGTCTACAGTATTGGTTTATATCCCACCAAGTTCGCACTGCACCAGATCTACTGTTAGATTGACTGGAACAATTTTGAACAATATCGTGACAAACTATTTTGAAACAGAGCGGAGAAGGGTCATACAGCAAAGTCTGTTAGAGCTGACAAAAAAAAAAGGTCACTCTCTGCTTTATTTGGAAAATAAGAGGGAAAGAGAAGGGAACTAAATAAACCCTCTGTGGTATTAAGTAAAATTAAATATAGTCCATAAAAATTAAGGCATTTTAACATTACAGAGATATGGGTCCAGTGATGAAAGAAGAAATAATGTCCTGTAGAATGAACTCCAATTATAGCTTGGAAAACATATGGAAAGAGAAAGAAAAAATAAATAAAGGAGATGTAGACAGAAGCAATTTCATTGCAGTGAAAAGCTGTACCCACCACTGCAGACCTGCAGTGTTCAGGAAAGGCTGCAGTTCCACCAAACATCTCAAGTCCAAAATTTCAAATATATTTGCACTTTATTTTATGAATGCCCATCAGATATATATCTTTGATGCTACGGCACACTAGCTGAATAGAAATCAACAACATAAAAACCCTCTTCATAAAAGATCCAAGAAGTGAAATCCCGAAGCCGTAACCATTTACTCAATGAGCATATAATCTTTGACAACCATATATAAATGACATCATGACAACAAATACAATGTACAATAATAAGTGTGCAATGGTACAAAATATACAAAAAGGAATGTGTATTTAATATACATTCAACAATACCCCATAAAAATTTTTTTGGGAAAGTGAAGTGCGTTTTCAAGAACAACAAAAAATGTACACCACTTCAGTTAAGATGCCTGAAGTATCTCCCATCAAAAGAGTAAAGCCTGTGTTCTTTGACTGGAGATATAAAATAACTCAGCTGAATTTTCCCCAAAGAAAAAAAAATCTAAACTTCATAAAATTTTTGTCGACATCTATAGTATAATAAAATATTCAGAGCGCAGAAAATTCAATTTAATTTTACTTAAAAGTGGGCCCTCTTTTATTGATAGATCTACCTCAGTCGTATAAAATCAAAAATCTATGTTCCTTATAGTAAAAAGACCACTTCTGCCCATGTGTCTTTTCTGGTTTTGATGCATTCCACAATTCACCTAATTCTTCTGTAATGGAAATATGAATCTGACCAGAAGTCAACACAAGATTCGTTCCTCCTTTTCTCCTGGCTCTATACAAGTCTTGCATAATTTTACTCAAATTTTTTTTGCCTAAGTTTCAGATTCCTTTGAGTTCAACCTCAATGGGAATTTCAGGAAATTATTACAGCAGATATTATGAAGGTCACATGCTTATAATGCGGCTGATTCTATGAAAAAGTCCACCTAGCCTCCAGTTTTCAAGATACCATTTTGTGCCCTCCTTTCAAAGACGGTGTTTGAATCAACAGCAGAAAGTATTTGGATGCTGAGCTGCACAAACACATAATCCAAGCTCAGCCCCGCTGGGCATCCATGCTCGTTCCTCACATGGGTCCAGGACTAAAGGTGGCCAAGGATTTCTAACAAGCCTCCCAACTGACAAAGCTGATCCCTAGTTTCCAGAAGTAGAGATTCTTGCTTTACCTACAGAGTTCAGGCTTCGTTGGCTTGCGGCCCAGGGAAACGTGATATATCGGCAGCCCAAGGGTGGCTTCTGAAACTGCCAACGACCTCTCTTGAAAGGACAAGCTTCCACAGAGACGGACAAGTCCAGTTTGCTCTGTAGGCGTCACTTTCCTTCTCTTTATAGAGTTTGAGTCTGCTACGGCCTATAAACTCATGGGCCCAGACCTACAATTCATACAACAGTAGTTAACACACGTAAATTTCGTAGCACCAGGTTTTACCTCAGCCCTGATGGCCATGACTTAGGCATCAGAATGGGTTCAACTTGCAGGTGCAACACTGTGCCTCTTGTACTAGAGGCCAGCACAGACCATCCAGCCCTTCGAAGCGTTAAAATCAAAAGTATTTTCTAAAGTTCAAAACTCACCTGAGACTCGTTCTGAGTACCATTCACAAGTTTGATTTTAAGAGAGGCTCGTAGTTATGCTACTAAAGGACAATACACAACATTTGCAGGAGGTTTCAGGCCTCTCAGAAAATCATTTCTCATGAATACGTGTCGAAGGAGTGATAGGAAATGAAAGGTACCTATAAATCATATGGTATGTCTGAGCGATGCCCAGGTGAATGCAAAAAAAAAAACCCAAACATGTTATTTGCAGTATGTATATCTCTTCCTGAGTTGAATTTCATTCCCAGTTTGGAATCCAAGCAACTGCTTTCTTTTTTGGCAAGGTACTCAATCACATGGTAAGGCAATCCAATTTTCTGGTTTGCTTCCTGTCTTATTTTGTCCTAAATGGCCAAGCATTTCTCACCAAGATCACCACTACAATGTGTGCCAGAGTATGTTTAAAATATGGTCCTGTAAAAATAGAAATTCGGTTTCTTTCTTTGAAGGCAGTATTAATTCTTCATATATTCTGGGATCTTGAAGATTTCAGCTGAACAGATTCAAAATTATCCTCCTTTTCCTGCAATGGAAAAGACAGGTTCCCATCAACTGGAATTCATCAAATTCACTCGAACGGTTACTACAGTCACTTTTCTCTTAATATCTCCAGAGCAGACTTTCCCTTATTTCTACCACAGTCACTAAGTGCACATTTTGATCCTTTGTTATTTAATAACACTACTAATTCTGTAAAAATTTCAAAAATCAACAGAATTATGCCATATGTATTGTTCGTGGTAATTACTTCAGATGGTACACGGAAAGTTTGCGTTTCATACTCATAGTTTGGACAGGTAGCCAGAGCCGGGGAATCGCAAGGTAATCATATCTATGGTTATTATTGTGTTTTCTGCAATAAATAAAATGCTTGGAGCAGAGTCTCTGAATGTGAACACCACTACCTCACCCCAAAATTCCCATCCCAACTCCTCTCTGGGAGACCCACAGGACAAAAAGAGTGTACAAATCCTCCACTATCTCAAAAATCAGGGCTGGAGGGTTGAGTTTTCTTTCTGGTTTTGCTTTTGCTGGGTGACAGCCTGGCCCATCTGGCCAGCAGGCAACAGGGTGAGAAGTGTGGACCTACGTACCGCGCGTGTGAACAACCCAATGGTCCACAAAGAAGCTCTAATAAAACTACTCACAAGAAAATGCTGGTTCTTGCTGCGTGTACCTACCTTTTACAGGCGATGTACACAAACAGTTTGGAAACTACGTTAAACTAACCTCATGATCTGGTCTTTGAAGCCATTTCCCTCACAGACCAGGACAACCTGATGCAGATGTGAGAAAGACCAGGGGAGAAAATCGTCCTACGCTTACCTACTGCAAAGTATCTATTTCTTGTTCTAAAGGATCTGGTATTGTTATGCTGGAGACAACAGATGGAACCAGAACAGCCTCCAACCTGAAACAGTTTCATAATTCTTTTACTTCTGTATTCTCATTAAAAATAACAGTTATTTCTTTCTTTAATAAAGCCCTGAATTCCTTGGGTACTCAAAATCACTAATAGCTTCAGGAGATGTTTCTTTTTCATTGAAATGCCATTGTCTGAAGCTTGAACATATAGTTAGGATACTTCAGATTTTTCTTTGTTTACATTTCTTCTCTTTTTCTCCCCTGCTTTCCTCTCTATATTTTTTATATATTTTACACGCATATGCAGCAGAAGATTAGTTTCCTCATCTTTTGCATAAATCAAAACTGATGCCTATAACATTTGTTTTGGAGAAATATATATTAAATTCCCGTTATCTGCAGGGCTACAGGACACAGATTTCAGGAAGCTAATGAGGTACTGGAAGCTGAGTTTGCCAGCTATGATTATCTAGCAGGAAAAAAGAAACCAGCTTAGAAATATCTGACAGGTTTGTTTAAAATGGAGAGAATACACAGGGAGACTGCTACAATGGATATAGAAACTTTAAAAAAAGCTCTTTTTGAGTCCAAACAGGCATTCAAGTGGTCTGAATACTAAAGTACTAAAGCTTACTTTAAAAAGCCACTTCTCCCACACTCTCATCTCTGTACTTCTAATCAGGAAGGAGCCAGTGGTTGGTGCTGCAAATGGAGTCAGTAAAGCTTTTACACTGATCAGACACAGAGCAAAACACGACCCTCACCAGCAGCACTGGTCATTACGCTCCTCCACAGCCAGCCAAGACATTTCATGGACAAAAAAAAAATCATCAACGTTTCAAAGCCGGTCCCTATAGGATTCAAAATGGCATCAGCTTCCATTTTTCCAACACCACCACAAAATTTGATGTGACTTGATTTTATTTAGATTTTCAATATTCTTAATATTGAATTAAGAACTAATATTGAATTTCTGCTCCTTTCCACATGGAACAATATTGATTTTGCAAGACAAATAGTCAGGCTGGGGTCAAGGGGAAGTTCCGCGTATTAGCTGTGTAATGGTAACATCTCCTAGGAGGGAGATCCGGGCAGAAGGTAGCATGGAAGGGGATAGCAGTCTAATTTAAAAAATAAAATAAAAAATAAAAAAAGGAAAAGAACAAAGAGAAGAGAAAAATAAGGGAAAACAAAGGAGGCACGCATTGCACTCAGTCACAGAGAGGAAAAAAAAGGAATACATGAAAAAAATCTTAACAGTCAACATTCTGAAATATTATTTGGACAAGAAACAATCGAGGGACTTTAAAAAAAAAAATTTGATCTTTTAAGAAACCGTATTTTGAAACAACCCTCTTCAGCAAAACTGTTTGAAAGGGAAAACATCTTCCACCTTTATCCTAGTCAAAACCACAATAGATGCCCCAGCTGGACAACACTACCCTTCCCATTGGCTCCAAGGCATTTGGAATAAAGACCAAAGTATTTGCGGGATCTGCCACGATGTTCCTCTGTTGCTCCTCTCAGGAACATTCCAAGGACACCAAAGACCTTCGTGCTATGAATTCAGACATGCGACAACCCACATCACTTGTGCTGCAGAAAAAGAATGCTTTTCGCTCTTGCTTCCCACTGAAATGGAGGAGGTTGCTGTGCTGGGTAACAGGCTGTGGCTGATGCCTCCTCTTCAACTGAATCCCATAGTAGTCAGAATTATGGTTCTCAAGTCAGCTATGGAGCCAACCCAGGTGAGCTGCAAGCAGCTGGCTGGTGGCTATGTGCCGAATTTTACTTTTCTGTGTCTATAATACCTCTGTTTGCCTCAAGAATGGAGGTGTCCAGTAGGAATCCAGGCAGAGAGGTTCCTCCTGCCATTAACTGCTCTGTTTAGGTATCACCCACACCATAAAGAACGCTATTGAAATCCCTCTGCAGAAGAGGGAGCGTTTACTCAATACCCTGCAACATTTCTTACCATATCCATACTGCGGATTTCAGCAGATTGACTATGGGCTGGGCGATGTGTATGTGGGTGGCTGCACAAAGCACTGTGCAAATTAGCATCACAGCCTCATCACGTCCGGTAATAAATAAAGGTAATAATTATTTTTAGTATTAATAGTAGTAATTACTACTCACCTTTGTTGCCAAGGACTTGAGCTTCCCCAGCAGTGACTGCTTATTTGAATATACTATTTCTTCTTCATTATCTTCTCCTTCCATTATAGCACAGCTGTCAGCAGCTGGCAGTTCACACTCTTTTGAGTTGGCTGTCATCACTAATTTGGAATATTTATACTCCAGCCTGAAGATATAAAGCCAGACAGGCATAGATCTTTTTACAAATGTCACATATTCAAGATTTTTGTAATTTAGATTACCTGCAGCCCTTCCAAATAGTTATTTCTGAGGTATTTACTGGAAATTAGATACTTTACAATCATTAAAAGCATGTAACCAAAATAGTATTAATGACACATGGAGCTCCTGCTCTCCAGATTAGTCCTCTATCCTCATAAATTAACGTGTTTTCCCAGAAGAGCACAAGTAGGTTGAGACGATTGCCTGCATGAAGAAGTGTGACCTGTGTGTTGGTTGGGGCAACAGCAGGTCTGACTCCAGCCTGTGTCAGACTCTGCAACACACTCCTGCCCAAGGAGGCTCTGGGGGAGAGGAGAGACATGTAACAGCGTGTGGCAGGAGGCAGCAAGAGGTGGGGACCATGATACTGGAGCCTGGATTTGATGAAGGTGTGTGTGTACTACGGGGTGATGAAATCCCATGGAGGTAGAAACACCTTTTGAAAGTTTATGGCATGAGATTTGGGAAGCAGAGAGCAACGGGGACAGGGTGTAGTCAATATGTTCGTTCTGAGAAGCAGGGATCTTTTGGGTGAGCACCAGACATGTCCTGCCAGAATAGACCTAAGGTCAAGAACCTTATTTTAACCCAGCTGAAAGGGACTAATTAGACTGAAGAGATATCCTTCTGGTCTTCAGACCTTAAGGAAGCCATGTTGCTTCAGGACCCAAGGTCAACTTCAAACTCTCGGAGATTGAAAAGACAGCTCCTATTGGGAAATTATGCCATAACAATAATATTGTGGATTTCCTATGCTTTCCTCACTACCATTCTTGACAGTCACATTTGGCAGAAGAAACCTCAACCTGGCGGATTGATAGACTGATCCAACATGTTATTTCTCATCAACATTGTCTTAAGAGGAGATCTATGATATGCCTTTCTGTTCACTAAATCAAGAAATTAGCTTACTTTTATATGGCACACAATTTGCAGTACTTACTTCTGGTTTTTCTTCCAAAAATAGCAGGTCAAGGCTATGAGCAGAACAGCTGTGAAAGCACCAACACCAGCTCCAACTTTTAGCCAAAAATCCACTGTTTCACAAGTGTTAGTCCTTTTTTCTGGCAAGGGAACCCCTTTAATGCAATGCTTTGGCTCATTCCAGACATACAAGGTTTCCTTTCAAACACAAAACACCAAAAGGTGAGCCACTTGTAGGAAAAGAGAGAACTATTTAGAGCTGAAGAAAACAAGCTGGTTTGAGGTAGAAAGGCTAAACATCTTTTCAATGAAAGCAAACCGAAACGTGTTCTTCAGGTTTTCTGACTCTAAGTGGAGTTTTATCGTCTACTCAATCGTCCCCTTGACTATGCCTGCAGGTTCAGACATGGCAAAAGGAGCTTCGGAGATGTGGATCAACAGGACAGTTCTGAACCTGTGACAGGACTTCCTAATATTTGACTAGAGAAGGCAGAAACAAAAAAATTGTAAGCAAGTGAGGATGAATTTCTGAATGGAAATTCTGAGTCCTCTCCTAGCCTGCCCCTGATGTTTATGGCTATTAAAGGACTGAAGTCCTTCGGGCACTCCATCCTTCACAAATAACCTGCCTGTATGTACAAATGCATACAGAGTTCAGGTCCCTACCCACAGAGCTGTTCAGCACAAGCCAGCTCTCCTCCAGGAACCCCACTGCCATGGACACAAATATCGCTGAGTCTCAACACAGCACCTCACCAATAATACTTGCACCCAGCCAGCTCAGAGCCTGGATTGAGATTTCTCTACTCTACCTGCACTTGCACATCGCTTGGCACACCGAATTTCAACAGAGTTCAAGTTATACCCAAACAAAGCCATCTGACTTGGAGACGAGGTTGCCGTACCTGAAATCCTTTTTTGCAGGCTCCCTCAATCTCATGGTAGTCTTGCTCCGTGCAGAGAGGGCAAGCTTCTGCGCTTTCCCATATGAAGTAGAAAGTGCACCCATCGCAGGTGCCCGCGGGGCATGAGCTAGGAGGACAGCAAAGTTTGGTTATCACTTATGAAACAGTGAGGTTTGCATCCTCATTCCACATTCTGCTGATAAAGCTTGGTGATGGTAAGTACAACAAAACATCCATCTAGTCACCGGATGGAAAAATCAGGGGGAAGAATTTTTCCCAGTTTGTAAAATGCTTTCTTAGAGGAAAACAGATGTTGGGTTGCTCAAGGTCTAAAATAACAGTTCAGTTCCTGGCAGTGAGTGCTACTCACACATCTACAACAAAGAGAAGGGAAAGAAGCGAGCCTTGGAGACCAGCAGAACTACTCCAGCGTTACACCAGCACGGACTGGCCCAGCAGGCACCTCTACCACTGTTCTTCTGCACTGGGTGACTGTTCCACGTGAATGCTGCTATCTGGTTCCTGCTGTTGTTCTAATGATGTCTGGGTGATTTCGTCCATACGGAATGGACTTGTCCTGTCATGGTTAATTACTAGAAGGATGTTCACCAGCTAATGAAGAGATAACAGCTTCTCTTAGTCTAAGAGAGACGAATGACCCTGTTTTGCATTCAGCCTGCAGAAGGCAGTTGTACTGGCAATGACAGGACATTCACGTAGGTTTTGTTACTGACAATTACATCAGGTCTAACAGCAGCAGCGGCCAAAAGTCCATGCAAGGAGCTAGGTCATGTAAATGTGAAATGTATCCATACAGAAAAATTGATTTAACGTTTTTTTCTATATCCTCTGGAAATCTGTTATCTTGATCTGAAGGACTGAAAAATCCACAGCCCTGAAAACCCATTCTGGCTTATCCTGATGTGAATAACTGACAACTGTCCTCTCTGGATTCTGGAACACTTTTTCAATGTACATGGCAAGAGCACTGACAGATCTTTCTCATCAACCTCTTTCATCTTATACAGTACCTGCATGCGATACTAAACACCATGTCTGAAGGATCAAGCAGTTACATGCAGTATTATTTGACTTGTATCAGACAATACCTCACTGTTCGAAAACAGATGTCTGACTGCTGAGCTAATCAAAGCGGGCTAGGAAGAGAGAAGTCAATAAGAACTGAGATAAGGTACATTATGACAACTGTGTGCTGTTTCTGCCCGTGCTCACACTTGTAAAAGCAAGGTGGGTTACTCCTGCCTCACTACTGGTGAGTTCTCACAGCTCATATCATGTTTAACCTACAACACTAGAAGGACACCTGCAGGATTTTCACTCAGCAGCTGATAGATAGTGGCTTGTTGCCCAGAATAATTCATAGTGTGTCAGGTCCCTAAGAAACTGGAGTAAGCATCTTCAAAGGTTCAAACATCAATCACTTATCTATCACTTGTGAAGCAGATGCCCCTTCGCCTTCAATCAGGTGTGCACAGTCCACCTGTCCCAAGAGGAACAGGGATCAAAGAGGCCCCCACACTTCTCACGCTGTCAGCTTTTGGGAAGAGGACTTTTAACTTTCGGGAAGGAGGATGAAGAGAGGGGTCTCAGCAGATTTATAGTAATGTCCAGACAAAGACAGGCCTTGACAGCCAAAGAGGAAAGGTTACCAGAGCTGAGGGGAACTGCTGAAGAATGTACAGGGTGTTGCTAAACAGTAACAGAATTCATTCTTTTACTGCTTTTTCTCTGCAACTTTTCAGGTGCAGGCATAAACAGGACTTTGGAAGAAAGAAGCTTTTTGAAATCACTTGAATCAGAAGGGGAAAAAAAAGGTCAGGTAGATTTAACACAACTGGTACAAGGGGTCCAGGGTACAAACTGGAGTGATGAGAGACATAAATACATATAGAACTTCAACTACACAGAGTCAGGGCTCACATCAGCATTGCAATAGCAGATTTCATAGTTCCTGGAACAGGTTGCTCTTTTTCAAAAAAATTACTTTGTCCACAGCCACTGCTGTAGATCAAAGAAGAAAAAATACCTCTCAAAGCACCATGTAGGTAGTTCTAATCAGGAGGCCAAAGATCAGAATAAGGAACTGAATAAAGGAGAAGAGGAGGCAATAAACCATCACTACATTTTCTTTCGGTTTTAAGCTTGGAACAAACTGCCCAAGTTCTGACCTCTCTCACCACACAGCCTAAACACAGAGCAACTGGTCTGCTGGGAGGTGGTGGACACACACATCCTTCACCCAAGAGAAATGAGTGAGACCTCCTGGGAGGCTGATGAGGGAGACAGCACTCCTCATTGCTGTTAACTATAAACTTACTAATGAGTTTTGTGCAGATCACCTGAGGAGAAAAAGGGTTTTGGCACTACTAGGATACAAATAGTTAAATACCTGGGCACAGAAAGCTCTCCTTGGTCTGGTTTGTTTGGGTTGCATCTCATTGTCACAACAGTTGCACGGCCATTTTCACAGGAGGTTGTCACTGTTGAAGACCTATGTCAAATGAGAGGAGAAATGTAATACATTTCCACTATACTAAATACATGTTTTTCTTCCATAGGTCTCTATGCATTCATCCAACTCTAATACTAAAGAAACAGCATTTACCACAGCACTTTGGCCTCTGTCAGCTGTAAGGAAAAACAGGAGCAACAGAAGCAGGGTGGGTTTCACCACTTTGTTTAAATCTTGAAGTGCTCTGCGATGCCACCCAGGGAACTGCTCTGTTTTTCTAGCTAGTTTGAACTCTGCTGAGTCAAGGAATAAACCTGCTCATAAAACAGACTGGAATGATCAAAAAAAGAGAATTGCAGGTGCCGTGGTTGGTGTGTTATTCTGCTGGAGAGTTTATGGTGGCTCTCCCCTTGCCCAGTAATCTGAGAAACACACTGTCCTGAAAGAGCACAAGGCAAAGGGGATTCAAAAAATGGACCTTATTCCAACATGATAGACATTGTAAACTAAGTTCATAATATACTGAATGTAGAGTCACTGGTGTGGGGTTCAGTCTGCAGAATCAGACACGTAATTTAAGTATTCACATACGCATGAAGTGTTGATATCCGAAGTGCTATAACCTAGTAAGATCTAAAGCCAACACTAAAGCCAACACAATCTAGAGAGGCAGTCAGTAGAACAAACATATGTATGTGCCTTAAGATAAGCTGAATAGCTCCACAGGCTTCAGAGTCCAAGCTTAGAAATCCAGTTCCCATGAAGACACCACCATGTAGACATCTTAGTCGAGGCGATCTTTGAGCTAATTCTTACCCAAGCTGAGGTATTCATTTTATGGAGGAAAGTAAAGAACAGGAAAAGCACGCTACTAACTGTGCAGGTTGGAGCAATTTTTTCTAAGCTAGATTAGTTCATTTTTGTACCATCAAAGTAAATACAAACGAATGTGAAAGAAAACGTGCAACAGGAAGTGAACATATCAAAGCCACACACAAGAAATTATGGAAAGAAACATAACACTGGAAGTGGCACCTGGATGAATCAAAGCTCTGGTGTCACTTTCTACAGATCAAGTGTAACGTACATTTGACTAAACAGTGTTTGCTGATTTCATAAGATGGTTTTCAACATGCCAATCAATATCAGCCAGATACTGATTAAAGTGATAAGTATTAAAGGTGGATTAAAGATCTCCCCTCACAGTTTGTTTCCTTTAAACAAACAAAGATATTTGATGTACCAATAAACAGTATTTTTAACCTACTTGTAAAAGAAATGCACATCAGGTATTTTGCTTGGAGAGGGAGGAAACATATCTGTCTTGATGCTGATATTTTCTAGTGTTGTTTCAATAGTAGCTCCTAAAATTTGAAAGGAAAAAAAAAAAAGAAACAAGCTAAGAATGGATTTCTGAGGTGTTCATGTATAACATTTTCACAGTCTGAAAGGCACGGATCTCACTTAACAGCATATAACGACACTACTATGCATTATACATTTTCTTTTATTTTAGGTAAACTTTGCAGATTTTACATTCCTCATCCAGTCTGATTTCCTCAAACAGACATAACAAAACAAAAAATTAATAAAACAATGCCAGTGTAAATAAGTTTTACACTTTTGTAAGAATTTAAAGCAATCAAGGGATATTACAGAAGCATAAAATAATTTAGGTTGGAAAAGATCTTCTGAAGATATCTGATCCAACCAACCGCTCAAAGCATATGACTTGAATGTATAGCCCCAATGTCTATAACCATGTAACACCCTGAGCAACCTGCAGAACTCTGGGAGAAAAACAGAAAGATGCAATGAAAAGATTCAGAAGGATTATGGAGTTATAGGCAAGCCCTGATGGCACATTTTGGAACAAATGACAGGCTGGTGTGTGGAACAACACAGGTTACGCAGGTCTGTATGGATTTTGGACAGGAGCTGAAAAAGAAAAATTCAAGTAACCAAAGTTCTTAAGAACCTTCCAACCCCATGAACCAAAGAAGACAGAAAATATTGGTGCTGCACTGCAATATTTCAGAAAAAGGTGGAGGTGTAAAAATGGGACAGGCTGCATCCTTCCAGTGAGGCGAAAAATTGCCAGAATGACAAGAAAAATTGGTACCAGCCAGAAACCGGTGGGAAGATGAGAAAGACTGAAGAAAGGAAGTTTTCCGCTTGTAATTGCAACAGTTCGGACAACCTAGCTGAATTCTTAGGACTTCGACATGATTGGCATTACACTTGGGAGGATGATTCACACAGCTGGAAAATCCATGTCTGGTCATAACCCTTTTAGGTAAATATGCAGATAACTAAGGTGACAGCTTGTACTAGACACTTCTACCTGGTGTAGAACAAGTTAGAGACTGGGATTGTGGGTCAATGTGCTCAGTAACATTGCTCAGGAGGGTTGCACACGAGAAAAAAAAAGCTACAGAGCATCCCACCAACAGAATAAAATGAGCTGTGCTGCAGCAACCACCAGGAACAAATGCGGGAAGATGTCAGGCTATTGTGGAGGGGCCTCTGAGAACACATGCTGACATCAGCAAATATGATCATTTCCTCTCATCAAAGACATTGCATTGAACTCAGGGAAACTTAAATTCGGATTGTGACACAATGGACAGACATTAGTTACTCACTAGACTGGAAGATGGTAGCTCCTAGGGACCTTAATATATTCAACAGAGGCAATGAGAGAATATTCCCAACCAATATACAGTACTGTAGAGATGGCATCTCAAAGTGCAGTTTCTCAAAAATGAGAACACTAGAAGCAAAATCAAGTGTGACAAAAAAAAAAGTCGTTCTTCAGAGGATATTAATTATATGGCTAAAACCCCACAATGACTCTCTCAAGAATGACAATAGCTTTGACTAAGAGTCCACTTTGGATCAGAACAGTGGTAAAAGAACAATTCAAATAAAAATATTGATACTAGCTTAATGGAGGGGGAATAGAGAATCAAATAAAATCAAAAGTTATGAGTTACAGAAAAATTATAATGGATGCTAAAGACTTCAGGGAAAAGCCTATGTTTGGCAGGACTAGAAAAATTCTAAGTTTGGAGCTTTTTTAGACATACTCTAAATAAAAGTACATCTTATGGATAGGAAAAGACAAACTTCAGCCATTTTAAAATGGAACACTTATGATAAAGAAAAGGCTGTAGAAGAGGTTGAAATCTTTTCTCTGTCTTGGGAAGAAATCAGGACTATCTCCTTGCTTTCCAAGACAACGACTGAACACCCCATTGCCTCAGTGGCAAGAGAGGAAATTGACATCTACTTGACATGCTGCTTATAAACTGGCAAACCTGCACAAAAAAGTGACTTTTAATAAAGCTTTTAACGATAGTGAAATGTCAGAAGACTAACAGAGAGGGAATATGGTGAGCCAAATGACAATGTGGCTAACATGACGAGGCAAAATAACAGGAATGGTAAGTGGAAGGTGAGCTTCAGTTAATGGAGAGGTACCTAGCAAGTGACTGTCCAGTTAATGGAGAGATAGATATAAGTGGCTGTCAACATGATTTCATAGAGAACAGCTCTTGTTGAACAAATCTGATTTTGTCCCTTGAGTGCTGATGAATTCAGTTGCTAAAGAAAATTATGTAAATTTATCAAGTGTTTCACTAATTACTAATGAGATTTTCATTAAAAATTTAGCAGTGTAATATCAATTAAGTGCACACTCTGGATTAAAAATTATTTAACTAACTAATTATAAAATTATCTGGCCATGGAAAATTGTCATCAAATGCAGTATGTCTCCAGACTCCTCTAGGCATTGATACTGGAATCCCAAAATGCAAGATTATCATCAAGGATCTGCAAGTAACTACATAATCATTGTTGGTGAAGTGTGTAGATGAGACAAAGATTAAGAGGAACAGTAATAAAATACAGAGCAACTTGATTCACTTGGTAAACTGGTCGCTATCAAACCAAACACATTTTAGTGCAGACAAGTGCACCAAGGGATGAAGGTCGGTCCTAAGGAAGAGAGATTTTCCTTTGGAAACTGTAACTCTGAAAAAGATCTAGAGTGGACGTCAGATCCAAGAAGCCATCATGAAATCCCATGAGTCTGGAGAAAGAAGGACTCGGGGACTCCATCCTGGTATTTAAATATAAATACAGAAGTGATTTTTATTAACATTCGCTTGAATTAAATACTAGAATACTATTGCTTTCTGATGCCCATGCTTTAAGAAAACCTAGTAACAAGTTACAAAGGCTGCAGAAAGAGCCTCAAAAAGCATTCAAGTGCTTGAGAAATACATGATAGCAAGAGACTTAACTTGGTCTAATTAGTTTATTCAGAAGAGCAGACCAGGGAGGGTGTGGTGATTCCAGTACACAAAATATTTCTCCAAGGAGGAAAATGTGGGTGTGAAATTGAGAAAAAATAATAATAAGAAAGAGCTTAAAACTGAAGCCAAGCAAATTAAAACAGGAAACAAGGCTGCTTTAAAACAAAATACAGGGACACTGTTTGACCAGTGAAAAAAAAAACCCACAATGACTGTGGCAAAGCTTTTATTTCTGGCGGTCTTAAAAGTCCAGATTGAACGCTCTTCTAAAGATGTGCTTTTGTCAAACATGAGTTTCTGGGCTCAGTGCCAGGGAGCAAGAACAAACTCTCAGTGCCTGTAATGGATAGGTGAGCAGACTAAATTACTTCATTGTCTAATCTGGCCCCAGACTCTGGGATCTTGTGGGCCAGAGCAATGCAAGACTTAATGATCTGCACAGCCCCGTGCTGCCCTAAGCCTCCTCCTTCTTCGCTTAATTGTGCCCCAGCACCAAGTGGGGACTTGGCATGGGCAGAAACACTTGGCCTAGTGTGACTACGGCAGTGATTGGTTGTGCCCTCCATGAGGGAAGCTGGAAACATGAAAGAAAATTAATGCTTTTTAATTACATCCTCCCGATTTTTGTGCTGAAATTCCATGCACCATGGGACTCACTAAACCAAACACGGGGAGGAGTGAGTAATACAGGCATAGAAAGCAAAGAATGGGGGGACTCCATACTCTTCTCCTCCAGCCATCAGCTGTACCGAAACAGCAGCAAAAAGCATCTGTCCACATCTGCTTCACAGGAACAAAGTGGGACTACATCTTGGGCTGCCACTTTGCTCTTCTCTCAAGATAATACAGCACTTCTGAGCTGAGAAGGATTTAGTCGGCAGCCTTAAACACTTGAAAGTACAAACCACGTACCTAAGAACCTGTCGGCAAGGCTGTTGGACTGCAGAGCCAGGGCTGTTCGGAAACCCTTGCTGTCTGATGGGATGATGGTGGACTGACAGACAAAAGCTCCCACAAAGTTGGAAAAATCTTCTGATTCCGCAACCATGTCCTTCAGAGTGACGTCTGTGATGTTGTCAGTGCAAATAGCCATCTTTTTCCCCTGCGGACAACCAGGAAGAAACGAGGAAGCTGTTGGTTGTTGATACGAAGCGAAAAAGTTTGGAAAAGGACAGACTGCAAAGTTCTTGACTGCAAATGGATGAGTTTCTTTCCTGCACCTTAGAAACAACTTGATGTTTCTGTCATGAGAGGGACAAGTTGCAACAACAAACTGCGCCACTCTGAAACCTCCAATTAAAGTCTTGTACAGACTCACAAACACAATGTCACCTCTGGTATGTGTCTTATCAGAAACCTGTGCTACAAAGCACTCTTTTTTGTTTATCTTGACAGCACAGTGTTTACTTGCAGAGCATAATAAGATGGCTTGCAATGGAAAACCATATTTCCCCTGCCTTTAAAACACTGTAGAATACCTCTTTATTTGGGATTTAATCCAGATCAAATATTCTCAAATCACAAATACATAAAACCCCTAAACAGATATATAGTCTTCAAGGCTGGATTAATGTCACATGTCAAGATCAGTGCTAGAATCTCAGAGCAACAGCAAGGGAAGATGAATCACCAGACTCAGTTGTCCTGATAAAACGCCAAGCACTCAGGACCCACTCATATGGTTGGTAGTACTGTAGCACCCCTGTAGTAATTTGGGCAAATGAAGATCACATGAGAGAGCACATAGCTGTACCTTTGTGGATCTAGTTGTCGCAGCTTTAATCCAGAAGGGTATGTAAAAACATGTTTAAGTCCAAAAGTATGCAAAACACTGTAAAGAAATGTGACTACTCATTTGCTTCAACTCGTGCAAACCCTTTGGTACACGGGAGAGAGACTTCAGAACTTTCCGGGGCTGAACATCAATGTAAACTGCATGTACTGACCTTTGTGGGACAATATACAATTGCTGGTACTGCTCTGAAATTTCAATGTACGTATGTGACAACATGCTCTGGTACAATCCAAACCCCAGAGGTAAAAACTCTGACTCTGAGGCAGAGACTGTTTGCATTCATGGAGTAAACGCAGATTTCCACCACTTTATAAGGCTATAATCAAAGCCAGCAATAGGCACCTCGGCCACTGGCAGAAAGCAGGGTCACCAGGGGCTCTGCTGACAGCAACATCTCCAGCCAAGTCATAAGGGAAAAATATGGAAAGAAACTGGCAACCAAAAGACTCAGACTCTTCAGTTGAGTTCCTTGGTGTCAGCACAAAGGGTCAGAGTTGTGACCCAAGTGACTTCAAGGCACAAGAACTAAGAAAAGGTAGGGATGTGATAGGTTTTTTCTTCTGAGCATTACTTATGCCTCAAACATTCTCATCTCTGCTCTGGAAAATCACTTGGCTGCTCAAAAGCCCCCTTGCACTGCCAAGCAAGAACCAGAGAAAAGTGTTTACACAGTGTTGGAGACAGCTCAGCTATAGAGGAGTTCTTGTCCTTTCTCAGTGTGATCCCACAGAACAACAACACAGGCAGTAAATTCGTTAATCCCCCCTAACCCTTGACACCAGGTGAGCTCACCTCATTCCCACAAAGGCTGATGTTAAAGAAGTGGAAGAACTTGGTCCCTCGGGAGGTGAAGCTGGGTCCGCTCATCAATGAGCCCACCTGGCTGAGGTTGCTAAAATCATAATTCAGGCTCTGGTTATCCTTGATGTATGACACCAGGCAGTCACTGAAGCAGGCAGAGTGATCCTTCAGAGGAAGAAGCATCCATTAAAGAGCAGTTATGGACCAGCAGCAAACCGTTCACCTGGGAGTTAAAGCAAGCAGGCACAGGCAGAACTGCTCCCCTTGTTAAGGATGGAGGAGAACTTGTCCTTTTCCTGTAATTCACCTTTCTCTTGGGAGAATTCCCATTCCTGTTTCAGTCCCCTGCAATCACATATCAGGACTTCAATGTTCCCTAAGGCTGGCTTTTCTGTTGTCCCCTGCATTAGCCAAGAAAATGCAGTTTCTTGCTTTGTTTTGTTGTGGGTGCTTTTAGGATCCAAATATCCCAGTTTAACGGCCCATAGACAGACCAGAACACGGACTCAGTTACACTTGCATCTTGCAAAGGAAACACAAGAAACAGCTCAAGATACAGGGACAAGATATGAACCCAGCTGGAGAAAGGCAGAAAATTAACAAAATGGAGCAGTTCTTTAAGCCCCTGGGCAGCTCCTTGCCAAAGGATGCTACACCTGATAAATGCTTATCTAGCCTTAAGGGCAATTTCATATAAGAAGAATTTGTTACAGGTTTCTAAAGGCACATAAACATCATCCAGCTGAGGAAGTCTCTGAGTTTAAAACAACAGAAGTCTGGGACAGTTTTAAGTGGAACTAACATATGTGCTCTTACATTGTCCTCAATGCAGCTTCGTGAAATGAACCTTTATTTGAGCCAGCGTGATCCATTTTATCTTCTTATTGCATATTTACAAACAGAAATCAGACCAGGGACATATTTGGAAGAATGAGGTCGTTGGTTATAATTACACCCCCATGCTCACAAGGCTCATACCTGCAGGAAAGCACTAAAACTGACCCTTGGAGTGCTTATATCCCAACCTGCCCTATCTCAGAGACACTCTGTTTCTGTACCTTAGTGCTCTTGCTGCCAGGCCCACATGGGATGCAGGCCTCCCTGCCGTAGACCTGGTGGATGGACAGGAAGGTGTTGGCCGGACACTCCTTGCACTGGCTGGTCTCCTTCTCGATGTAGTGTCCCGCCGGGCAGGGCACGCAGGATGAGCCGGAATGCTCGGAACCCAGCGCACAGGCCCGGCAAGAAGAGGCGACTCCATCCACTGCGTTGGTCACCGTGATGGAGTAGATCTTTGCCATGTCATTGATGAACTGTCTGCTCTGAAACAAGAGGCAAGGAAACCACCCTGGTGCCGTTGCACCATTGCACGTGGACGCTAAAACCAGTGCTGCGCACCAGGGCAACTATTCAGGGATTGGCTTATGCATTCACCCGTCTTTCATTAAAAAAAAAATTAAAAATAACACAGAACAAT